>CM047516.1:26162738-26305238 GCA_026122265.1 Ammodytes dubius
AAGAATTAAAGCTATAGTGTGTAACTTGTGTCACCTCCATGAGGTATTCTGAGTAATTACAAAAACACAGTCGGCGCATCTACATGAGGTAAAACCTTCGTGATCGCACATGGATTTTATTTCATCTGCTGTACGTCCAGGTTTTTTCTTAGCAGTAGAATCAACAACTGAAACATTTTTTGGGCTCTTCTTGAGATTTTTCCGAGCTCCTGCACCAGTGTCAGGGGGGGGGGCGACAAGCAGTTTGTAAACGCTGCCATACTGAGAGAGTTTTGTGGAGCTGATAGGCTTAATCAACTTTGTGTCGACTCGTTGTGGGGATGTCTTAAATGTAGCCGACATTCATTTAAATAAAACAATTACGCACTATAGCTTTAATGGGTCAAGCCAGTGAGCCTCATTTCTGGTATTTTTCATACATTAGTTCAAATGAGACTCAATTATGCGAAAAAAATGCAGAGGCAGATTTTTTTTATCCACAAATTTCTGGTGAGCTCTCTCATGCCTTCATAAAGAGTAGAGTGTTCCTCCTACTCATTTGGATAACAATACAGAGCCGGCTGTGCTTTTATCACACAACACACACACACACACACACACACACACACACACACACACACACACACACACACACACACACACACACACACACACACACACACACACACACAGTTCTCTTTCAGAAAAAGTTGAGCTTTGAGGCGAAATAAAAATCTCTGCGCGGCTTTCATCTGACGTTGAACACGCAGAAATAGAAGTAGAACATGAGGATGGGCGACTGACAAAGACCGCGAACAAATAAAAGCGTATACAGTACAGTGAAGCCCGGGAGGAAGCAGGAAGAGAAGAGAGACGGATTGATGTCTTGTTCAGCCGTTCCTCTATCTGTGAAGTCACACAGAGCGCTGTGAGCACTTCAATTCCCACCAGATTCCAACTGTTCTGATGTGTAAGGCTCTTATTATTTTATACATTTTTTTTTTAAGAGAAAAAGTTAAATTTATGTTAATTGCGTGTGGAAGGACACTGAAGCACACTGAAGCACGGTTCATTAAGCTTCCCATCGCTCGGTTTCTTCCCACTCAGCCACCCACCTACCCTAACACACACACACACACACACACCACACACACACACACACACACACACACACACACACACACACACACAGATACTCGCACCATAGATAGTATATAAAAGACTGGCACACACACACACACACAAAACAAGATACTCGCACCATAGATAGTATATAAAAGACTGGCACACACACACACACACACACACACACACACACTCACTCTTGCACTTCTATCTTTGTGAGGACACTCATTGACATAATGCATTCCCTAACTCCTTACCGTAACTTTAACCAACCAGAACTTAATGCCTAACCCAAACCAGTTCATACCTGAACCTTCAAACCAGTTTTAACCCTCATACAGGCCTTCAAAGAAGTGAGGACCGGGACAAATGTCCTCACTACCATTGAAAAACGCTTAAATGGTCCTCACAAAAACGCTTGTATTGTACACACACACACACATACAAACTCTGACACAGACATATACACCAGCCTGATGTGTCCTTATTTGCACCAAATATGTTTCAGTCGAGTTGAATGGGAAATAAATGTAATCAGAGAAATACCTTGTATTCATTAACATTATGTTTAATGAATGTAATATGAGAGGAGTGAGATGAGTGCTAATCTAAAATCTAATGTGATGAAATGTCCATTATTAACTAGAACAGGAGAAACTCCTCATCAACACTTAGAACGTGCTGTTTTCACATAAAAATATGAAAACTATCATACACCTGAATGTTATAATACTGGTATGGATGGTATTTAACTGGTCCTTCTGTGTGGTGGTTTAAACGCTGTCCGCAACAATGAGTCAAGTTACAGAGCAGACAGAGAATTTGTAGCAATGGAAGATGAGAAGATTTGAAAACACACCATCCCTATGTTCATGCAGTTATACTGCATGATCAGTGATATGCCTCATGATCTGTGGACCTGTCTGTACTGTGTTTGTGTGTTGAAAAATAAATGAAGTGATAATAAACAGCCTAAACTGTTATGTGTAAAAAAAATAATAAAAAAAAAGAGCCTACCGTAGCAACAAAGCGCACACACAGTACAGACAGGTAGCGGATCATGAGGAGATATTCACCGATTTTGAACAAAAATTGATTTTGACAACAAGCCCTTCTCCTTTGATATCCTACAAAGCAAAAAGCCTGTGTGTTGAATTAAACTAACCAAGAAGGCATAGGACAATCAAAGCAACCCAAGGACGCTGATAGTTTCCTGTGAGGTCACTACTTTGATGGACTAATCTATATCCCACACCATAAAGATCACCTTCACAGTTTATAGAAGCAGCCTTGGGGGAAACGGCCGGTCCGAGTCAGACGCTCATGTGGGCTTTGGGGAGGACCTGTGTGGGCTGCCTGCTGAAAGGTGCCCTTCATTCCTCCACAGCCTGCCCTTTGTAAAATACATTCATAGAAAGAGGGAGAATGACTGGCAGCCCCATCTCTCCATCGCCTTAAAAGCCTTATTTGGACAAATTCATGGCATATGAGGTCACATTTAAACAACGAAACCTACTAGGATTTTTGAAAAGTTTTCATTTATGTAAAGGTTCACATATTTTGCACATACGGTAATGACAAGTGTAACATTGGCAACCAAACTTATTTTTTTTTCAAACTTCTTGTCATTGCAGAGTTCTCAGTTAGTCCTTGAGTATTTCTTCCCTCGACACATCTCCATACACCAGACTGTATTTCACCAGTTCTTTGATCATCTGTTGTGCTTTGTTGCTTTAGTGGCCTTGTTTACTTTTTTATTTAATTTTTTTCCACTTCATCTGATCAGTGTTTTTCTGCCTGCTTTTAAATCCCCTAGATCTGGGATAAAATATGGAAAAAAACAACTTTGAGTGATGCATTCAGTTATGGATTTGACCTAGAACATGTCAAACATGTCAACTTGTGCTTTCAACTGCACAACACAGTGTGGCCTTGTATGTCACGATTCCCATTGACTCCTAATTCTTTCTCAGTAGGCTTGCGATGGTATTTTCCCTGTATTTATTATAATGCATCTCTTGCTGTTGAGTGCTGCCGATGGGGCTGACATTTCAATACCCTCCCAGTTATAATACGGAGAGGACGAATTGACTGCACAGTTCACTAATGGCCTCACACACATACTGTACATCGTGAACCATAAAATATTTCCATTTTCCATATCCCCCACCCCCACTGCTAAAGCCCTGCTGAGCTGACACAGTTTCCCTGCTTCACTAATGAAAAAGCAAAAGGGACGAGGGGCCTATATGGATTCTAAATTTAAACAGGATTGCAAGAAATGTATGGACAGATTCATGAGTATGTGTGGGCATTTTTATGCTTTATTAGACAGGTTGGAGAGACAGAGATGAAATGGGGCAGAGAGAGCGGGGATGACATGCAGATAAAGACAACGGGCTGGATTCAAACCCGTGGTCTGCTGCTATTGAGGACTGAGCCTCTATAGGGGGGCGAGGGGGGGGGGGGGGGCGCGCTAACCATTACACCATGAGCGTGCGTCCTTATGGACAGATTTATAATGTACCATTAAAAAGTTATCTTTTTGTAGGCGTAAAATCCACTTAGTTTAAACCATCACTTGAAATATTTGATGTCAAAACATAATTCTAACTGTTGTGATTTAAATGATGTAATAATAATATAATTGTTAAGTTATTATCAAAGGCAAGTTCTTAACAGATCTCACTCTAACTATGAATTACTGTGTGAAAATGACAGTATCTATTTCTGCTAATAACAGGCTATTTTTCATGTGGGACGTGCCAATTGATTTCACAGTATAAAGCTCTGATGTATTAAGTGTGTTAATTAAGAGGTCAGAGGTTTTTTATTCAATCTATCTTTCAATTTTTCATTATCAAAAAATGATCTAGGAGTTCAGTTCAGTTAAATACTTAAAGAACTTTTAATGATCTGATAAAAAAAAAACATTTAAAAAATCCCATCAAACCAAGGGCAATTTGTGGACTTAGATCATCATTTGTCTAGCCGATATAAAAACACTGTTAACTATGACAGTGCCGTCTTAAATTTAAAAAAGTGGTCTAATACAAATGTCACTTGAAAATTTCCATTGATAGGGGTCATACCATTTCCCTCCTTGTACAGTGTCCACATGCAACCACATGACCAAAGATTCATATTATGGTCGTACGTAGGATAAAAAATGCTGTTGAAGCTCTTGAACGCTCGGGCAGTTGCATGTAGTAAGTGGACCTTTGAGCTTCACCAAATGTGCCCACGGTTTCCACATGTGCAATGGAAGTCACTGAATGATATACTTAACGATAAAGCTAGAATAAGCAGAATGGCATGATCTAGAACAGGGGTTTTCAAAGTGTGAGAGAGTGAGCCCCCCTCAGAGAACAAATTTCAGCGGAGCCCCCCCCCCCCAATTTTTTTTTTCTAAATCCCTGTGTTTTGAAAGATCTTTTAATTATTTTACAAATGTAAACATATTTTTGAAACATTCTAAAATATGTTGTGCATTTTTAAGCACATTTTTTAACACATTTTAACATCTTAGTCCAGTGTTTTAATCCTGCTTCCTTTAAGCATGGATAGTAGTGACTGAGTGTGCAGCGGGGTGGGAAAGATAGACAGACAGACTTGCCCAAATTATTGACTAGTTAAATGTCATTCACACATCCAGTGTTTTTTCGCTAGTGCCTCCAATGTCCTGCTGGAGGAGAATAGTAGCCAGTGGAGAACCAGACACTCCTAGGGGGGTCCGGGGGTATGCCCCCCCGGGAGATTTTTTTTCACCTTTTTAAAGTGAAATGCATGAATCTGGTAGCCTGGAAATCCTGACCCTGATATCTTGAACGATAGAGGGTCTGGCGACGATCAATAGTAATTTCCAACTCTAGGGGCGGCTCCTACTCGTGCATTTCAAATGCCACTGCACGCAGTTGGATAGCACTACAACCAATCAGAGCGATGCACAAGTGACGTAAGCCCCGTTCGTTTAGCGAACAGCTGTTAAACTGTTCAATTAAACGTTTGCCGTTGTCGGTCGGCAAAACAGAACATTCCACTTACTTGCTAGTGAAAGCTATGAGTCCCGTCTTCCAATTCGTTAAGGGTCGAGGCCAAAGCAGTCTCAAACTCACACAACATATCCGCAGCCATCTTTGATGTTTACTATCACAGCTTCGACGTCGCATGCACGTCACTGTCGTCATCCGGTTACGTCCTCCCCAGAGCACCATATAAAGGGCTCTGGCGCGCCCATATTAGATAGAACCAATTGAAACGTTATACCAGATTTCTGGTATTCTTGATAAGCTTCAACGGAGGGTGTCCAGACCAACACGCGCAGCAAATTTAATTTGCCTGCGCCTAGTGGCAGGTCTGGGAATGCCAGGCTATGAATCTGGTGCATTTTGAGAGGAAAATTAAGAGGCTAAATATGAGGAATTTTGTGTGAACAAATTATTTGGAGACACTGGTCAGATGAATTAGAAGCTATTGAAGAAGGACACATTGATTTTCCATAAAAATATTAATTTAAAATTAAAAAAATTGTGCAGGGTCCTCTGGGTTGGGCTTGGAGCTCTTTTTCTTTTACGGGACATATTTCTCTGTAATATAATGAATGCATTTAAATACAGTAAGAGGAACGAAGCAGAAGAACTCTTGTCCAGCTATGCCGTGATCTTAATATAAAAACACAAACTCAAAAAAAAAAAAAAAAAAAAAAAAAAATCGATTTTTTTTTTCTTCACATATTCATCCGCGCCCCCCCTGCCATAACCCCGCGCCCCCCAAGGGGGGCGCGCCCCACAGTTTGAAAACCACTGATCTAGAATATGGGATGTAAAGAAATATCGAGGGAAGTAGTATGCTTCACTCTAAATATTCAAGTATAGCACTTTTGTACAGCACTTGTTGTTTTTAAATGTGCTATTACACAAATACAAATACATTTGACTTTGATTTTTTTTACTTTGAAGTAGCTAAATTCTAAAAAATATATATATATATAATAATAAAAGACATAATATGATCAGGTACATGATCAATGATATGATACAATGGTCATGAAATCTAAACCGAGAAATTCTGAGTAAACCGTAAACCCAGCACGACCGGAAAACGTACACAATAGTCACAACTATTTCTACTTAACTTTTTTACTTTAAAAAACATTACCTTTACATTTAAGTTTTACACTTGTTTCTGAGGGCAGCGAGGGAACTCACTTCTCAAAGTTGAACTAGCTTTAAATGTTCTACAGTGTACCTTTCATGAGCGTGTTATAACACTGTCAAAGTGCTTTTTCATATAGTCTTTATTCTTCCTAACATTTCTTATGCAGCAAAGAAGCTTTGGAAGTTACAATCCCTCTGGAAACCACAGGGGTTAGTCAGACTTTAAACAATTTGTCTCGAACCTTTGTAAAATAATTAGAAGGAAATCAAACCAGAGCAATTTCTCCTTAGAGAGATTTTAACCTGAGATTTTGAAGTTAATATTTGCACGTAAAAGGCAAATCAAAGCTAGAGGCATTAATAATAATAGTAGTGTCTGCACACACACACACACACACACACACACACACACACACACTCTGGGGATCACCTCCTCCCAGATCTGTTTGTAAGACTTTGATAACACTGCAAGAAGATACACTGATTGTGTTTAGTTAAGGGAATGTTTCCTTGCGTTCTTGCTCTTTTAAGAGACAAACACAAACACAGCTTTTGAAAATAATTGTTTATTTAAATGCGTTGTGTATTTGGTAAAAGAAAATGTCAGCCAGACGATGCGTATCCTTCCCAAACACTCTCTATGAATCCTGATGAGTCTGGTGATCTCATGACTTTTCTTCTAGCGCCACCAGCCGGTCAAATATCATCATTTATTCAATGAAATACTGAAATACTCAACATCTAGATTAAATTGGCCTATACATGTATCCTGCTGACTTCAGAGACTGCTTCTCAAGGCCCACTGTGAGATATATATTTGCTTTTTACATAGGATAGATTTTATTGTACAAGTGGGAAATGTGTCTTGAACTTCACAGTGTCTGCAGTATAAAAACAGTAAAAAGCAACAAAACATACATCTGAGAACAGTAAATAACAGTAAAAATAACTAGTACATACTATATGTCCATCAATTGCACAAGGCAATCTGCATCACTGTCATGTCAAAATGCTCACATAGTACAATAATACTGAACAGCAAAATGAGAATATAACCATGGCATACAATCCAACCTATGTTGAATTAATGAGTTTTTGTTTGCCAATGTGTTTGTGTTTTTACTGTCAAATTTAGAATTACTTTAGATAGACACATAAAAACCAAAGATAGGCTACATAATATGCAAATAACACACTACAATAGCAATGCCTGCAGCTTTCCAAGTAAGCCCTTGGTAGATAGACACACATCCTTTGCCGCGGGATCAAACAGGTTTATTTGTGGAGGTTTGTAGGTGGGCTCTTGAATAGAATGTTTTCTGTGGGTGAAGGGTTCGTGAATGGGAGCAGTATTTCTTCTCTTAGCTCTTTGTTTTCAAAGCGAAGAGGGAAACATGAGTGTATGCTGAACACCGGGCGCTCCACAATGCAGGATGTTTCTTTTTATCTCGTCATTTCATCAGCCTGAGAGTGTCTGCCCTGTGAAAAGGCTAATGCTATACAAAAGGACCAGGGCTCCTCTTTGAGGTTCAGATGCTGAAAATAACACTTTTTTAAGGCTATGTTATGGCATTTTCAAGCTTTATTAGATAGTACAGAGTTGAAATGGGGAGACTAACAGAGAGAGAGAGGGGGATGACCTGCAGTAAAGGTCCACGGGTCGGATTTGAACCCGCGACCACTGCAACGAAGGGTGGAGCCAATATGGTACGCGCTCTATCCACTACGCCATTGGAGCGCCCCAAAAGAGAATAACACTTCTAATGTGATTTGATTTAATTCCCCCTATCCCTGGACCATCACCATATAAAACACTTTGGGTGAAATGTTTTTCTTATAACCTGCGGCTCTCATTGCTATTTATAACCAACATACTGTAGTTTTAAAATCAGGAGGGATTGCTAGGTCTGTTTGGCAAATATTGACCTTGGTATTTGATATTAACACCACATCAGTGCTGTCTATATGGGCATAATAGGGCCGGGTCTGATGATGAATAGCCCTCACTGTTCTCAGGGCTGACCTATAAGAGCTGCGGACACACTGGGGGAAAAATGAGGGAGCTAACCTTTCAGTTCATTTACTGTAGCTTTAGGGCGCATTCCCACACAACTATTTTTGGGGTAAGAACTGAAACCTTTTGGATTTGCAACCTATGCGTACTACATGTATATGTAATCATGTACATTCTATTTATTTTATTTTATTTTTTCCTTTTCTTTTACGTATACATATATGTATATTACTTGTTTGTCTCTCCTTTCATATTTTTATTTTTATTTATTTTTTTTTTTTTGCACATAGAATATAGCCTATATATATATATATTTTAGGTAAGGATGTTGTTAATGTGAACAATAACAGTTACAACCTATTTTTGCTCCTAAAATAAAGTGTATAGAAAAAAAACTGTTTAATCAATTCTGGCTGCCCTTCGACTTTCAAATCAAACACCCAGACCAGCAGCGCTTGTTTGTGGTGTGAAAACAAAAGCAGACCAACCGTAAGGCGGTGTGACGGTAGATCAGATAATACTGCTGTTACATCCATTCCATCTCATGCAGGGATTTCAGTTATAGGTGAAGTCAGCGATTCTTGAGAATGCTTGTTGACAAAAAATGCTGTGTGTGAGGCAAGCTGAGAACAAACAGTGGTGTTAATACTCAGCCTAGCAAGCAAACCATGTAGAAGTTGACCCATTGGCTTTTGGTGCAGAATATAGCAGCAAGACTCAACATAGGGAACACATCACTCTTAGGCCTGGCTGAATTACACTTCTATACACAGGCCCTCCTACTCACCACATAATATAATATAAGATTTCATTGATTCCTTTGAAATCCCTGCATGGTCTGGCTCCGCTTTACATTACTGAACTTTTGACCCTTTGTTCTGCTGCAATGTTGCCTACAGTCCCATGGTATCAAGCTGAAAGGAGGGATCATGATGTTACCGTTATAGTTCCAATTCTGTGGAACAAACAAACTCCCCCTCAGTATCAGAGCGGCTTAGTCACAGCCTCAGTTAGAAACCATTTGAAAAAACTCAACTGTACCGACAGATTTGCATCATATTTTTCATAATATTTATTTATTTAATGTTCTTTATATTTTATTTCTCTATAATATATATTTTTAATGTGTTTTTTACCTTTGCTCTATACTCTTGTATCTACCATGTTTTGAAATCCATGTTTTTATAGCATTATTTGTGTAAATTATTATAAATGTTTTGTTTTAGTTTAGGTAGTATTTTGTGAAGCACCTATATTAGAATATAGTATTAATAATGCATTTTAATTGTGTACCGTTTTTTTCAAGGTACTCAACAGAGTATTATTATGCGATTGAGGTTACTCCCATGATCACAGATGTAGAAAACTGTAAAAATGTCCTAGAACTAAAAGTTACCAAAAAAAAAAAAAAATACATCCAAAGTAAATTTCTAAATGTATGATATTTTGGGGTAACATGAGACTAAACTGGACCCCTCTAAAAATAGGTTAAGTTTGGGTTAGAAAAGAGTGGTAAACAAAAGAAAATTCAAAGTGCTCTAATGTGTTTTTACAGAGAAATTCAGGCTAAATCGATCTGGCTGAGCTGAAATGCACAGCGCGGTTTTCCACCAAAACCGTTTATGGGATATTCTTTAGGGTCTGTTTATATTATACCGCTTGAGATGGGAAAAAGAAACAGCTTTTTCCAGAGTGCTCCTTTTATTTCATCCTCAGATAAGAGGAAAGCTGAACTAAATATCTCGTAAGAAATCAATGGGTATCGATCAGTCGTCTGAAATGCTTTTATTTCAGGCGTAGTATGGACCAAACTGAAAAGTGCTGTGTCGTTAATGGAAAAAGGGGCAAAAAAAAATAGGATACTGTGCCTTAAAAAGCTGCTGTGTTTCTCTGACCTCTGTGAACTTGGTTAATGAAACAGGAAACACAAAAGAGAATGCTTTCAAGGCTGATGCTCATAGCATTTTTCAATAACGGAAATCCACTATTAAGTTCTCTCATATCAAATATGAATGCTACTCTATCTCTTTTGCTAAGGTTGTATATATATTTATTTTAAGATGGATCTAAAATGGAATGGCGTCCTGCCAGTGCAACCCCCAATCCAACAACCCTGTCTCCTTGGATTAATGTGTATATACTACTAATTGTTTTGCCATGTTGGTTTTGCAGGGGAATGTAATTGGTGTCTGTATTGTGTTACCTTGCTTAAGGTCGGGGGAAGATTGAGGCCTGGGCTAAATGTTAATTAAGTAAACACGTCTTTCTTCTGCTTCAAATCACTGTGTTTCTTTCCCCCAATAGCAAACCATGACCCTTACCTTTAACCTTAACCCAGTATGGGAGCTTAACTATAACATCTTGTATGAGGCTCTCATTTCAAAAGACATGCAAACTCACTGCCAGTAACTAAATGTGCTCATTTTGCAGAATCATATCCTAATTTCAATATGCCTGTAGCTACTAAGTATTGCAAATTTGTCGGATATGAACATGCATTCTAGTAAAAATGGTTCACCTTAAAAGTCAATGTTCAGAGGTTAGTCAGACAATTTAAGTGTTTTTCTTAGTACGAATTTTTTTTTAAGCTATAGTGCGTAACTTCTGTCACCCCCCCATGAGTAATAACAACACTGTCAGTGCATCTACATGAGTAAGCCTTCAGGATCGCGCATCGGATTTAAAATCTTCTGCTGTACGTCCAGGTTTATTCTTAGCTGTAGAATCAACAACTGAAACATTCTTGGGCGCATCTTGGGATTTTTCTGAGCCCTGCACCAGTGTCAGGGGCAACACTAGTTTGTAACGCTGCCATACAAATACAGAGTTTTTTTAGAGCTGATTGGGTTAATCCACTTTGTGTCAACTCATTTGGAAGAATGGCTTGAATATAATTTAATTTGTCACTAATTTATTTGGAAAGGTTACGCACTATAGCTTTAAATTAAGATTGTAAGTTGTGTTGGCCTGTCTCATTGGTGCATTGCAGTGATAGGTATGTGATCAGGTCCAAGCCCAAACGGCCTACGACATTAATAAAATAAAAGGCATGCAGGTTCAGTCATTACATTGACACAGAGGCATTTCAAATAGAAGCTGTAGCCATGTAAATCAATCTAACGGCTTAGATATTAGATCAGTAGCGTAACCAGAGGATGGTGCATGGTGAGAGCAGCATGAAATTAGATTTCAGGGAAGAAGCAGCAACAGTGAAAGTGACTGACTGACAGAATATCAGCGGAGAAGAAAAAATACCGGAACATTTATTCACCTTATATGACTTTTTCTTTCTTCGAGGGCTGTTAGCCTTGAAAGAAAACTCAAACGTACAAGTCTAAGAGTAGTCCATTCAGAGAGGGAAAGCAAGTGTATTGTACTAGGAAAATGATTTCTTGTAAAGGAATAGCAGCAAACTAATGGATGTCTTTGACCTTATAACATGGATATCTCAGATTGTGAGAGGATGACTTCTGTATATGTTAGATAACATCCAATAGCCAGGCTTTTATGACCACTACTATGCTACGCTATAATCTGAAATCCAGTAAATGTATGAGTAATTTAAAAAAGTAGTAGTAACTCAGTCATCTGACTAACAAAAATAAAACAAAAATTAAAAAACTGCCAAGAATTTATCAATAGTTACTATACTAATAATGTCATAAGATATTTTGTTCTAAAAATCAAACCAATATACTTGGTAAGATTTAGAATGTTTGCAGTGCAGCTTCTGTTTTAAAGCATACTGCGTAACTTATGTCGCCCCTAAGAGATATGACATATACTTATTTTATCAAGCAGTTACAGTATGTCGAGGCGCTTAATAAGCGTGAATTAGCTGTGTTGATTACAGTTATTTCCCCTTCCCTTAGGAGACTCCCATAACACATAGCAACCAGTCACAGCTTACTGCAGCTAAGGAACCCACCCAGGCACCAATACACTTTGGAACAAAGTGCTTCCTTATATTTGGTTTTTTTGGCGTTTTTTCACCCTATTAGACAGATTTGGAGAGACAGACCCTGCGTTCCAAATCACATACTCTTTATTTTACTACATACACTACTAAAGTACAGAAGAGTTTAGGTAAGGAAAAAAAAATAGATAAGGAAGATTTTGTTTCATTATGTCGAGAAATGTCAAGAATAAAGACGAATACTCAAAATGCTATTGGAGTTAGTGAGGCATGTATGTATTTTCAGCATACTACAATTGACGTGCATGTAAAGAACATCCTAAATCTTTTTTTGGCATACTAAATAGTAGGGAAGTATGTGATTTGGAACGCAGGGTAGTTGAATTGGAACAGGGCCTGCAGCGATGAGGACTGAGCCTCTATGGGACAAGGTCTAACCACTACACCACCAGCGCCCCCAAATGTGCTTTCCTGCTGCAAACATGTTCTATATCAGTCTCGCTGCACGATGGCACAAATTAGTTTTAATCCCGGAAGCTGTGGGATAAAGTGGCTTTTAGTCAAGTGCTCTGCAGGGATGTACATTTTACCATATCCCTAAGATATGAAAAAAGCTACTGAATCTATCAATTTTTTGCACTCCGAAAAAAACCCTGGTAACCCATTCAGTTCCCCTCTCGGTTCATACTCATGCTACTGATTAATGAAAAAAGGATTTTCTCAAATCTCCCCCAAAAATTATTCTCTTCATTTATATTTAACTGTATATATACATATTTTTTTGCTGAATCTCCCAGGCCAAGGCAAAAGCAGCAGGGTAGGAGTAGATGTAAGTAAGAAGTGCATGTCGGAAAATTTGATAAATATGGTAATAATAATTGGATTGGCATTGTGGTTTTTTTAACAAACGAGGTTCTGTGGAGTGAGAAATTACTTGAAGCCTAATTAATGGAACCCGCGACCTTCACGGATGAGCAGGTGTAAGTTAATGGATGGATGAAAGGAAGTTGAATTAAACTGGGAAATTATAAATATTGAAGTGGGTGTTAAAATTTTAAAAACAGTACAAGTTATACTCTCTTTTTGGGGCCAACTAAGGGCAGAGAAACAACCTAAATCAACTTAGAAAGTTGCTCCCTAAAATATTGATCAGACAGCTGCTGCTGTAGAAAGTTCAGAAGATCTTTGCACTGGCTTTCTCTTTGCCAAAGAATCAGTTTCAAATTAATACTGTAGATTTATATAGCAGTGAATAGTTGAGGGACACAATATATATATATTGATCTTATGCTACATTATGAACAATCCAATCTCTCAGGTAACATTAAATAATTTATGAAACAAATGTTTTTCCTCTGATGATTATAAATATCCTGGAACAACAAACGAGACCATCAGCGATTATTATTAATCTGACATTGTCACATATAATACATTACCTCATGGCCATGCATCCTGCCGTCTCTCTTTCACTCGCTTCCTAAACAAATGCACGCGTTACCTGCACACTCTAGCAAAGATCTTTAGGACAGCACTTACGTAAAAACACTACCAATTTTGTCCAAAGGGGGGCCCTCAAGTCAACAAACACTACAATTCTTCGTTGTCACTTTAAATCAAATGAAAGACACTGTTCCTGTATGAAAATAATACAGCTTAAAACACCCTGGCTTGGGTTGTTGATTGACAGCTATCTCACCTTTCTTACCCAGACCCTCTTCTCTAATATAATTTTTTTCGTGTTTCAGTATCAAAAAGAACCCCATTCACCTCAACATCGGTGTTGCATTTTTTAGGAAAGGAGCCTTCTGCTTCCGAACCAGTCCCACGTTCTGACTTGTCTTTGGAAGTTACATCTCCATTCTATAAGAAAAATAAAACATTTCCACCTTTCCTGCTGCCCTGATAAGACCTCAGTGTTACCTTACAGCAGACAGTATTCTGCTCGCGGTTCCTTTTCTCCAGAGTTAGTTGTTATCCATCCTGCATTAAGCTGGATGTGTCTGCACCACCGTCAATTATTCACACTGCCTTTGTCTGAGTGTAGCCCTGATGCTTTGCCACTGCCAGTGCTACTAGACGACCTCTTTTCAAGCTCCTGACAGGCGTTATGCATCCTACTGTCCAAGACAACTGAGATTCGATTTTTTTTTGTTTTGCTTTGTTACACTCTGAGTGACCCGAGAAGTACTTTTCTTACCTCACAACTTTTTTTGTCAATATAATAAGTTGTTTTGCATTATGATGGTAGCTCTACAACATGCTTTTAAGGTGTAGTCAGCGATTCTAGAGAAGGCTTGTTGTCAAAATCACTTTGTCAAAATCAGTGAATATCTCCTCACGATCCACTACCTGTAAAGTACAGTGTGTGCGCAGAAAAAAAAGCTAGTGGTAATACACATCCTGGGCTCTGTAAACTGGTATGTAACCAAAGGGTATTTAACAAAGGGGGCCCACCGTAGCTAGAGCCTTGGCTGTGTATTAGCACTGGATTGTATTAACAACACACACACACACACACACACACACACACACAACACACACACACACACACACACAGAGTACGGAAAGGTAGCAGATGGTGAGCAGATATTCACTGATTTTGACAAGCAGTGATTTTTGATGACAAGCATCCTTCCAGACTGACTGACTGACTCCACCTTTAACCATGTGTAGCTTTTTCAAACTGACAGCAGAACAGATTTGGAGAAACTTTGTAACTTTCCTTCTATCTAAAAGTGCCTTTAGGGTGAGTTCACCTTCACTATCATTCACCGCCTCTCCGCGTCCTACGGCACAGTCTGCGCTTGTTAAAAGGGATGTAACTGTCTGTCACAGCTGAAATATGGCAACTGCTCAGCCCAGGAAGAATTCCACAGCGCTGCTAGCACCTTTCCCCCATTCAACACAGAGTTTTTTTTCCAAGGTATCTTCTGACAGAAGTGTGTCCCTCGGGGCGCTCCTTACCTCTGGGGCACTTTGGGGTCTGGAGTGGGGTTTTTTTTGGCGAGAGAGAATAACATCAGAGAACTTTCATCAACTTCCAAAAGTTTTTAATGTGGTTTTGAAGAGCCAGCCGTCTGTACCTGGGGGAAGACTTCACTTCTCTCTGGGGAGTGGACCAAGAATTCACAGGAATAAAGCTCTTTGAGGGCTGTCTTACGAAAGCAGGGGGCTTAAAAGCGCACACGTCATCTAGCATGACTCGTTAGCCTCATAGCATCATTTCCTAAATCATATTTACTCTACTCTACTTTTACTCTACACTCTATTCTACATCTACTTTACCCTACTGTATAACACTTAAAATATGACTTAGGCAATTATGCTATTAGGCTAAGGATGTTAGGTCCAGGCTTACTGTGATAGTTAGAAGCGTATGACTGGATAATGAAAGGGCTTGAATTGAATCACTCCTTTACAGAGTCCATTACTGCCTTCGACATAAATAAACTAAGACCTTCTATTGTATATTACTATAATTATGTAAGAGCTTAAAGTATCAAAGACTCATATATGGTGAGTAGATATCATGTAAAGATATGGAACACTTTCTAAATAACTTTTGTCTGTCATTGTGTCAGCAGGATACACACCGAATGATTGTCAATACAACGGAAGCTTTATTGCCTTCCATTCTCTCCCATGCAGTAGCACAATTGGGGTTATGGATTTCAGACAAAAACAGCTTGATATGGGACCTCAAAGTCTCGTCTGGCCTCCGGGATGCTAAAGAAAAAGTTAGCAAAAAAGAAACTCATTGTCTTGAAGCTGGTTAGCTGTGGTAGACTGCTGTTGTCTCTGCTATATATTGTTGTGTAGCATCATAGAAAAGGTACACAAAGGACAGTAACTTTCTGGTCCTTCTCCCAGCGGGCTCATGGCACCACATAGAGCCTTATAATACACATTAATGGCTTCCACTGTGCTGCGGTGGCACAGGGGAAACTTAACTCAAAGTCTAGTTTTTTCCTTCTTTATTTTCCCTGTGAGAATCTGCCTCCGGTGACTGACTATCATGTGGAGATTGTAGACAAAGCCAGAAGGCACATGGTAACATAGCCTCTGGGTTCACTACAGAGAGCTTAAATGATAGCAGCTATTTCAACACCAACCGTGGTTTTCTGTAAAGCTATAGTGAGTAGTTTATATCGCCCCCATGAGGAATTTCTGAGTAACAACAACTGCTGGCACATCTCCATGAGGTAAGCCTTCAGTGATCAAGCATGGATTGTATACCTTCTGTTGTACATCCAGGTTTTTTTTCTTAGCAGTAGAATCAACAACTGAAAGAGGCGCTTCTTTGATTTTTTCTGAGCTCCTGGGCCAGTGTGGGCACTGTACAGTAAACACTGCCATACGTAAGAGTTGTGTGGAGCTGATAACTCATTTGGCAAAAGCTTGATTCATGTAACCAACATTCATATATATGGAAAAGTTACACATTATGGCTTAAATACTGCAATACACGTCTCATGATACACTGTAGTGTATAGTGTTATACCATTGTATTCTTCATCTAATATTTCTTATGTATTTCGCTTGAGAACTTTTCCTGCGTCTCTTTCATATATTATTGATATACAATAGCCTGGGATGTGTTTGCAACCCAATCACTATCCACTGGTAAGCCTTCCAATAAAGCTTAGCTCAGGTGCTATTGTCTGGGTGCATTGTACCACACTATTGTGGTGAAAACAAAAGGGAGCTAAGCTAAAAGATTGAAGGCGTAGTTGAAATGAGTGAGATCGTTGCAAGGATAAGGACAAAAGAAAGGAATCAAAAGTTATTGGAGATTTTGTCCATGACTCTTTCAACTGAGCCCACTTTATCCGTGTATCTGTGCCGCTGATCAATTCTTGATTAGAGCAAGATCCGTCTCGCAGCAAAAGCAAATAAATAAGACTTAAGAGAGCAGACGTCGTTAAAGCTTTTCAGAGAGGCAGAGATAAGGCTGAGTGATAAGGCAGACGGACGGACTGATGGAAAAGTGATGTTATGAAGTGAATGTAGGCACGGAAACAAAAAACACATTATGAAACTAAACTTTTAAAGGACATGCAATAAAAAAAAAATGTCTGGTTGGATCAAAACATGATATATTTTACCAACAGGAATGGTCAAGTTTGATTGATGAGACATTTCTATTTAAATTTGTATTTTTACTTTATCGGATCAGTTTTATGAATTGTACTATCTTGAATATTTAATATCCGTATTCTGAAGTTCCAAGCTTAAAGCAATACAAAGAACAGACATTTTTTCACATGTATTTTCAATTATAATCCCTAAAGAAGTGTACCGTGAAATTGTTTCTTCATGATTTGATTTGTGAATAAAAAAAATATGAACTGAAACTAATGACAGCACATTCTAGTGAGATAAAAACTAAATTAAATATATAGTTGCTGTCTCTCTTCACACTGCTGCATTCAATATAAGATTCTCCTCTAATTATTGGAATAGAAACTGGATTTTTTATATTAAAATCATCAAACAAAGACATTTCTCAGATTCAAAAGTGATTTTTTAATAGACACATATTATTTAAGGATTTACAACAGAAAAGGACTGAATCATTGACGGACGAGTGGTTGACAGTTCACTCAGCCAATCGGTGAGCGGCATGTGGAACTCATTCACTTCAGCCAGATGTATTTGTCTCCCACGTCTTCGTTTAACCTTTAGCGTACTTCTTCCCAGGGAGCTACAAGGACACAAACAATGGATTTAATTGGAATAAAATTAAAAAGGAAAAAAGACTGTCCCTGCATTCCGAATCGCATACTCTTTTCTTTTTTCTATTCTACATACTACATCCGACGATGAAAAGAATCTAGTTAGGATGCAGTAGGCATACTATTGGGACACACTTTTACTTATTTATTTCATCATAGCACCGTGCCTTGATCTTGCACTGGATTATGGTTCAGAATCGCCCAAATAGGATGCCGTTTTCAACACTAAAAATCTTGGTCGGATGTAGTAGACATCCGGGTCTTTCTAACCATCCTAAATCTGGCCACAAGAATCAGGACATCCTAAATCTTTTTTCTACCATACTAAATAGTAGAAAGTATGCGATTCGGAACGCAGGGTGACATTCAAAACTGCAGAATCACATACAAATACTTTGAACAAAAAAAGCATGGCCTTTGTTGGAAAAAATTATCACAATTTCCTTGATGTAGAGGCGTTAATGTCCCTTTAACATTAAGTGGTTCTAATTAGAAAAAGTTGGAAGCCGCTAATCAAGATAACCATGAGATTACAATGCTGCTTGCAGAGTTACATTTTAGACTTATCACTAATGTTAAGGCATTTATATGGAAGGCGAGACACTGAAGTGAATAGGGTACAATTTTGAACTTATGGATATCACATCATGGAACTTTGCCACTTGATTATATATTAAAACAATTCTTTTTTATAAATTTTTGAGAAACGGTTGAATAAATATGCAAATCTAGTAATATCTCACTATTATGCGTACAATGTTTGTGACTGACCCGTGTTGCCTTGAGTAATGCAGAAAGGTTTATTTGATCTGTTTATTAAATATTATTAAACTATAACTTTCACTTGTTAGAACTTGACTGTTTGAAATTTTGTTTTCATAAAATGCACAACTGAACCAAGGCTGCACTAGACCTGTGGGGTGAATGTCCTTGCATAACTGTCAACTTGAATCAGCTGAGGGAGATCGCCAAGCCAACGTGTCAAAACTCTCACTGTCTCCGCGGAGATGTCAGCTCCAAAAACTAAATGTCAGGTCACAGCCTCATGCTGCAGACCCAACACAACACACACACACACACACACACACACACTCCAAATCAATAAACAGAAAAGGTCAGAACCCAAATGTTTCCCTAGACGACTGGTGATAGCACGAGTCCCATCAGAATTTTCCACATGTTGCATTTGGCTTCTTGTAAATATGTCTCGCTCGATATTTCGGCTGCGGGAATTTAGTTTCATCACGCCAACATGACATCACTGTATACTAGACACTGTTTAAATGCTACAGCGTTCAATATAACCAACGCTGAGGATTTAGAGACAGGCAGGGATTCTTAATATGATCTGGTAAGAGCTCAACACCAGATAATATAGGATTATCTCAAAACTTGAAACGAAAGCTCCCACTTAATTAATGTTACCAGACAACAATAAGTAATGACTTGTAAGGTGAAGTCCCCAGCTTATCCTAAGGGTTAGCATGAGGGGGAGGACTTAATTTCTATTCAAATCGCTAGTAGAACCAATAGAGCTAATATAGCAGCCGGTATTGGCTTACCAGAGGTACACCTGTATGTGTAGTTACATAATGAATTGGCATAGCGGAACAGCTAAGCAAAAAGATGATGAATTTTAGAAGGCTACTAAAAAAAACAGAATGTGCACATCTCTCAAATTGTTTACTCATGTGCTTTTTGTTTGTTTTTTCAAAAAGATTAAATATTATATTTCCAATAAAAAAAATATTTAATAGAAAATATTCCCACCCTAAAAAAAAAAATCCCCAAAAAATAAAACCAAGATATAAAAAATATATATATATTAAATATATAACTATTGTGTTAATGTACTGTTTCATAGAGATCTATTCTATTCTCACTCCACACAAATGCTTAATACTGCAGCTAGTGAACAGATGTGCAGCTCGGGGTGCTTGTGTAGAGAGAGACATCCTTGTACATATTTCATCTCCCGGTTGTCAGTTATTATATGATGTTGCTGCGGTTGTGTTGCTGTAATACATGATAGTAACTGTGTTCCATATACAGTATAAATATATAGAGATGAGAAATGACATGCTGTAAAAAAAAAAGAAAAAAAAAGGGTACAAGGCCAGAGCCGGGTGAGTTATAAAGAACAGCTTGTCTGTACATACCGATTTATAAGCGTAGTATTTCTCATCGTATTCGTGGGCGCCGATGGTAATCTCTGGAAGGAACTTTGGTATGTGGGACAGGGTCGCCACTTTCTGTTTGTCTTCCACGCTGTAAAAAACAATGAGAAAAAAGAGGTTGTAGCTTAGACAGAGTACACAGGGATATCCTAGTTAAATTGAAGACTTTTTAGTCTTTTTTTTTTAGCCGCTTAAAATTAAACTCAATGCCAATGTCAAGGCCATACGGCAAAAGTAGGAAGGAATAACGGAAATTTTGATGCATTGTAAAGAACATTTATTATAAACGTATGATAATATACTTACATTGATAAATTGTAACACTAGCTTTGTGAAGGGTATACTCTTAACAAAATCTAAAAATTCCAGTGTTAATACACAGCCAGGCTCTGTTCACAGGCATGGAACCCAAGGGAATGTAAACAAAAGGGGTCCCACTGTAGCTAGCAATATGCCCGTTTACAGAGCCTAGGCTATGTAATTGCAAACCTGGATTTTTTTTCCAGCGCACAGACAGTACTGTGTGCCAATTTTGATGAGATATTGACAAAAAAAAACTACAAGCATTCTCCAGAATAGCTGACTCCAATGCTTTTTTAATGCTTTTAAGACACTACCAAGAGTACACTCACTGCTTAGAGCAAAAAGTGCTGAAATCCTACATGGTAGAAGGCAGCTGATGAACGAGTGGAGTCTGGTAAACAAAAGGCAATCAGGCCTAATCTGCATTCTCAGCTCTCGGAGTGTGAGCGTGTGCTGTGTGTGTATGTTTGTGTGTGTGTGTATGTGTATGGGTATGGTTATGGTATGTTGTATGTTGTGTTGTATGGTGTGTGTGAGTATTCCTTGTGGTGCGTCCGTTTGTGTGCGTTTTTCAGGCACTTTGATATTTATCTATAAAGTGTGGAGCAGATGCTGAGGCTGCGATGTGTCAGATGAATATCTCTTCACCTGTTTTGTGTTCGTTGTAAGTCGTTTGCGTTACAGCGGTGAAGTAAGATGTGACACACTCCGCATTTCATGTGTGGAGGTGAGTCATCCTGCTCCAGCCACGGGCCCTTCTCAAACTTCAGATACTCAATGTCTTCTGCCACCTGGACACAGCACAGCAAATACAGGTGAATTAAATATCAATAAAAAAATATATATATATATTTATTTTCATTCAAAAAGTGAAATTTTCATTACACATAAAGTGAAAATAATTTAGAATAATCGTCTTCTGCCACCTGGCCCCAGCACACAAGACAGAAAGTTTCAATGGGAATGGCAAATACAGGTGAATATAAAAAATTAAATAAAAAAAATCAATTACATTTTTTTTTCTGTAATTTTTTTATCGAAAAAGTGACATTTTCATATATCCTAGATTCAATACACATAAAGTGAAAATTATTTAGAATTATTGTACTTTTCAGAATGTTTACATTTCTCTCATGTATTTCATATATTTTGAGATAGTGATTTGTTTATGCCCTGAGATGTAAAGCCGTCATCATCCAAATTAAAAACAGAAATAACTGACATATTTCTCTTTGTGTTATGAATTTTATAATATTAAAATTTCACTTTTTAAAATGGACTTTTCCATGATATTCTAATTGTTTTAGATAAACCTGTAAATCTCCAGATGTCAAATTTGCGTGCAAAAAAAAAAAAAAATACTAAAACGGCTACAATTGACTGTAGTCTTACCCTTTCAACATCCTGGGCTATGGTTGCATCGTACGCAAGAACTTCTGCATTTCGCTAGAAGAAACAAACACACAAACACTTTAGGTGTCTGGCAGCATGAATATCAAATGATATGGGACTATTGGATTATTCATATTTGGTCACAGATATCCCTTTTCCACCGAAGGAAGTTTGGGGCCATCCTGACCAAGCAGATCCACTAAATATTAGTGACCACCATATTTAAATACCCTTCTTACCCGATTTTAGGCAGGAAAGACTTCTTGTACGCTTCCTCAACACTCTTCAGATACGCCAGGGGAACATTCTGAAGATAGGACTGAGGAGAAAAAGATCACATGTCAATAAATTATTACCTTATATTTTTATATAAAATGGCATTCAATCAACTAAGGTGTTTATGCCAACTCAGAATGAGTGAGTGAGTGAGTGAGTGAGTGAGTGAGTGAGTGAGTGAGTGAGTGAGTGATGAGTGAGTGAGTGAGTGAGTGAGTGAGTGAGTGAGTGAGTGAGTGAGTGAGTGAGTGAGTGAGTGAGTGAGTGAGTGAGTGAGTGAGTGAGTGAGTGAGTGAGTGAGTGAGTGAGTGAGTGAGTCCTCACCTTGCCGCTCTCTTTGAGTTTCTTCTGCACGTCTTCAGCGGGCATGTCCACAAAGATGGCGAGGTGAGGAGGAAGGAACTCACAGATGCTGATGTGCTTAATCTCATTGTAGTGAGACACACCTGAATGACAAAGCACAACTCTTTAAGACATATGCAATACGTTTGATTTAGGACAATAACAAATAATATGTTATACTGACCCTATAACATTATTACATTAAATATTACAATATATTTTTATATTATAACCCAGATTAAACTTGACGATTGATGCCGTTAAAATTCTTCTTACATTTGTTGTATTCTTATCTTATTTATTTTAATATACCGGTTATAATGTATTTTTTATTTTCTCCATTAATCTGTGCTCAACCACAATTTCCCTAGGGATAAATTAAGGGTCGTCTTATCACATACTTTGGCATTTTTAAAAAAATGTTATCAAACTAAAACTAAAGCAAAAGTAAATTGAGTTTTTTGTTTCTATCTAAATAATGGCAATGACTTAAAAGTTAAATCAAAACCATAGAGTAGATGTATATTAGTTATAGAAAGTGATCACTCACACTCCTTCCTGATGTATCCCTGTTTGAACATGGCCTCCAGGAAAACCATGTCACTGAAGGGAGAGCGCTCCAGGATCACACCCTGGCCTGGAACACACAAGATGAGTGATTGTGTTAAGACATTGTGTTTCTTAAGTACTGGTCAATTTTGAGATTTTTGAACTATTTCACTTCCATAACATGTCTTCCTTCATACTAGTATAAATAAAAAGGTCAAACATGTACTGTACATGTAGGTGTTTATTTGAATAAACCTTTAAAAAAAAATATTTATAAAATGAAAAAAGGCTGTATCCAAAATCTGTTCTGTAAAAACTTGGGACACTAATATTTTGTAAAAATGAAATACAAAATAAAACTTTTTAAGAAACTATGCATATTCAATAACATAATTAATAACTTATTAAATCCTTTATCAAACCAGGTTAGTCTATAGAGATAAGCCCTACAGAGTTACAGTTACAACTTAACACCAAGACAACATTTAAAACACACCTTAAGTGCAATTGTGAAAATAAATTAAAATGATGTTGTATGTGATGAAATCCATCAACTGATATCATAAGGGCTATACATGATCAAGCAATGGTGGTGCAAATCTTGATTCAAAGGTCAGATTCCCTTGTTATTTGAAAAGAGGTAACCAGTGCATAATGTGTGTTAGTGTTACCTGTGGTGAAAAATGAAGAAAAAAAAAAGTTCCTTGTAGTCACTTTAACTATATATGACAATCACAAATTATAGTAGTAATTTGATTGTTAATTGATACCAGGAAACCCCAGTGCATGTGCGTGTGTGTGTGTGCGTGTGTGTGTGTGTGTGCGTGTGTGTGTGTGTTGTGCATTACCTGTGGTGATGAGGTGTTCTATGGCGTCAGAATACTGCAGCAGTCTCATGCTGTACATCCACATCTGCAGTCTGTAGCTGTTCCCGTCGGCTGCTTGGGATCAGTGTAGAACTTCTCCAGGCTGCACATCCCGTTAAAGTCCACAGGCAGAGGCTCCTTCTCCCCGTCATCTTGTCCAGGTAGAACGTGTCCGGCTCCGGCATGTACAGCATCCCTACAGATAAGATACATGATGATTAGAAGTTACAGTATACTCTCCACATTGTGTTAACCAAACAGCTCAGTCAATGGCTGTGTTCATCAATAAAAAAAAACAATTACTTAATTAATAACTTTAAAAAAAACAACAATAGAAATAATGATTAATCACAGCAATTCAAAAGTGACAGATAGATAGATAGATAGATAGATAGATAGATAGATGATAGATAGATAGATATAGATAGATAGATAGATAGATAGTAGATAGATAAAGATAGATAGATAGATAATAGATAGATAGATAGATAGATAGATAGATAGATAGATAGATAGATATTACCCAGTTTGTCAGCCAGCTTCTGTGCCAGGCTCCTTTCCCTGAGGCCAGGTTTCCGTCCACGTGATGATCTTGCTGGTCTGTGTTAGCCGAGGCATGGTCCTCTCTCCCAGAGCGTAGGCCCACCAGCCATAACGCAGGCTGCGCACTGAGCTCGTGTGAACGCCAGCCTGGATTATATACAAAAAAAAAATTCAAAATACGAGTCTTCTAAAATACCGAAATCAAGTATTCCTGCACAGCTCTGCCATAAATGTGTGAACGTTTTCATTTGATTGTTGTAAACGACTTGTTCTGCGACATGATATGTTACAGGTTTTCCTTACAAGACATTGTAATGTCTACATTACGAAAAAAAGAAAGAAAGAAAATGAAAGCAATTGCTGCACCGAAAAAACCTGGGTCATTGCACATTTGCCTGGTTTGTTTGCTTGGCTGATAATCAAGCCAGTTACAAAGACAATAAGACACATCTACTGTAGAATTATCATTAAGATCTCCCTTTAAAAACTGAATGGTAGACACAATAACAGACTGTGTAGATCTCACTGACTATAGTGTAATGTTAAGTTGCAGAGGGCAGAGGCTAACAAACTAACTATTTGTGTATTTATTGGCAACTTGAAATGTCCACGTAGAAGTAGTTCCAAGTATTCTAGACCTAAATCATCCAGTGATTTATAGATTCACAGAAATAGGTTTTGCACCAGTAGCAGCACTTTAACATGTATTCTGTGCAAGTCGAAGCTAGTTGTGAACGTATTAAAGCTGGTATCTCCACATACTGCACTTGTAACACCATGCAAACGTAAAAAAAATATCATTCAACATGTATTTAGATTAAGTTTTGACCCCACTCTCCTGTAAATAATATGCAGCAGCTGACCCAATGTGATGCTAGCGGCTAGGAGGCTAGTTAGCATAAGTTAGCTTGCCCTTGTGAATTGGAAACGTTAAACATAAAAATCAAAGTTCGTCCACGTGTGGTTGTATGTGCTCACCTTCTGCAAAGTGTTGGCCGCTGTAAAGGCGCTGTTCCCCGCAGGGATGATCAGTCTGATCACCCTCAGGGCCATGGTGATCTGTCCTCCAAAAAGAGATTCAAGCTGACCCGAGTGACAAGCAAAGACCCGGCGACTAAATAACACGTCACAGCACTGCGTCTCATGCATTATACGTTTCTACGTCTTCGTCTCTTGAAATAAAATGCAATTAAACCAAACCGCACCGCAAAGAACAATGCAACAAATGTTATATCTTAATTTAATTATTTTAATTTATTATCCTTTTTGTAACTTTTACTGTGAATTTAACTGAAATTGTTTTATTAGCTGTAGCCTACTTGTTTTCTTAAACATTACTGAATGTATATTTTTTTCAAAATATATTTCAAACTGCAAATTTTATAAATATATTATATGAAAACATACATGAATAGATGCGTAGGCCTTTTATTAATACATGAAAATATTAAATATTTTGACGAGCCAAAGCCTGGTGTATGGCTGTCTTTTAACCAGCAGGTGGCAGTGTTCATTTATTTTACCCTTGTAAGAACAGTGTTCTGTCCTTCAACCATCGAATCAGATCAGTAAAACTCGAGATTGAAATGAGTTCCGTCAATTAGTAAAACAATTATATATGATGACAAAATGACAGATGCATGTAGGATTGTAAAAACACGACCCTTATTTGGCAGGCTCAAGTGGAATCACTGACTTGTGCAAAGCCTATTCAATAGAATAACTTTAGCTTGGTCTGTTTCCCCCTCAGAAAAATATCAAATGGACATGAAACTAAACGTATAACTATCAGACAAAACTAATTAAAGAAATGTGCACTTTTAGGAGTAAAAAAAAAAGTTGAAGCACACAATATACAAACACTGTGTTGGCCTATCTGCTCTCCATCTTAGTGGAAAACTTGACTGGATTTCTGTTTCAGTGTCATTTTCACAACCGTTTCTGATTCACATGAAAATATGTGTTTAATGTCAGACAACTTGCTGATCTGGACGTGAATCTACACAATGTAACTCTGAACAAAGCCTGTCATCTTATCACGATTGTGTAGTGATGACTCAGAAGTACAGGGGCAGGTGTGAGGGTGAGGAGATGCTGTTCAATTATGATTATACTCAGCCAATTATACTTGTGAATATATTGTTAGCCTCATAGCATAATTTCCTAAATCATATTTACTATACTTACTTTTACTCTACATCTACATCTACTCTACATCTACTTTACCCTACTCTAACCCTTAAAATTGACTTAGGCAATTATGCTATCAGGCTAACACAAAGTAGATGTAGAGTTAGATGTAGAATAGAGTAGATGTAGAGTAAATATGATTTAGGCAATTATGCTATGACGCAACGATATATTACTTATACTCTGTCTTTTTATATTCACTGTTTCTGTGTGTTTATTCTGTTTTTATAACCCATTTTATTTCTGTTCTTTATTGTCATCTTATATATTTGTTTCTTCCTTACTGGAAATGGGTTAAGGTTGCTTAATTTGTAATAGGAGGTCCCGGGGAATACTGGACTGCATGGACATACCACACAACACACACACACACACACACACACACACACACACACACACACACACACACACACACACACACACACACACACACACACACACACACACACACACAGGAACCTGGGTAATTAGTCAACAGTAAAACAACAATAGTCCACATTCAGGTCTCACGGCTGAAGCCCTGTGAGGCCAGCCGAGGGAGTTAGGCAGAAAAAAAAACCTATCTGTGCCAAATTTCCCCTGGTTATTTTTACAGCAGCTTTTATTTCACTCCTCTGCAGTTGGCTCTGGTTTTAACAGTGCCAGCAGGGAGGGTGGAGGTACGCCTGCATTGTTTATCCTTAAAAAACAACCCAAAAGCATGGCAACACAAAACAAAATACTTCACATTTCAATGCTCTACTGTACCTGCCTTTAATGCCTCTGGTAACCTATAAAATAGTAAAAAAATTAAAAAATAGAAATCAATATAATGATACCAAAGTTAGGCGTCTTAATACGCCTTTACAAAAAAATCAGTTTGAAAATATATGTTCATGAATATTATAACAATTTGTTTAAAAATCGCTTTATACTGTCCAGACCGTTTAACAGGACTGCATGGGCGTGGTCGTATCATACTGTCTCCATGGCAAGTCATTGTTTGATAGAATGTTTGGGCAGAAAACTGCTGTGATTGGTTCAAAATACTTAATGGGTAATAAGAACCAGAGCACAGCCCGCCTCTTAACCGAATTTCTGTAAAGTTTATCAAACTTAAAATGACAATATCTTTCATTTGGATTGATAAACATGCCTAACCCCATTCAGATGCTTACTACTTCTATGCAACTAACTCCCCAAATGACATAGTTAGAAGGATATTGTAGATTTGAGTTTACAGGACAGGACTGATGCAGCAGTATCATAATAATAAAAAGAAAAACTACATCACTGACATGAAAAAGTCAGCATGTCTATCTAAGACAATAGCCAAATTGTTGGACTGTGGTGCAATATCTTACAAAACAATCAAATGCAATATTAATTCTGTCAAATACATTCTAGCGCCTGAACTTGGCAGCATGTGTTTCAAAGTTCCAGCTTGATCTACTTCCACCGGCTAACGCCTGATGGTTTCCTGCTGAAGTCATTTCTGCTTCGCTCGCTGCCAAAACAGTGTCAGTGCTAGAAAATGTAATGTTATAAAAGTCCAAGCGTGGAAATGTGAACAACACAAAGTGAGTCCAATAAAAGAAAAATATTTGACAACTATTTTGATGGTAAATTTATTGTTTATCAAAGCTCAAGAGCCTCACATTCAAAGATTTTAGTTTGTCTTTATAATATCACATTTGGCGTTACAGTTGTTATGAACATGTTTTCACTGTTTTCTGACATTTCGTAGACCAGACAATTAATCAGCAGATTTATTATAGTGAAAATTAGTAGGTTGCGATTGGAGCTAGTTATCCAGTTCAAGTTAAAATTGAAGAATACACAATATAATCAAAGACACAAAAAAGACAACAGACAAATTACTATTGTCTTCAGCCAAGCACCCAAATTAAGAAAGCTATTGACCTTCATAGGTTGGCAAGGGAGCATTGCAATCTAGAACTTTCACCACTAGATGGTGCAACAATACTCCCATATTACACACTGTACCTTTTTAAAAGTGGATCAGGTATTATCAATGCAGCTGTATGTTGACATGTGATCTCCGCCCCGGTTGTTCCCCTGAGGGCTAGTTAGAGCTCACCTACCTGTCCGCAGAATGATGAACGAAGCAGTACCACAGAGCCTGTGTGCATGTGTGTGTTTGTGTCTTTATGTGTGTGTGTGTGTGTGTGTGTCTGTCTGTCTGTCTGTCTGTCTGTCTGTCTGTCAAACAGTGTGTGTGTGTGTGTGTGTGTGTGTGTGTGTGTGTGTGTGTGTGTGTGTGTGTGTGTGTGTGTGTGTGTGTGTGTGTGTGTGTGTGTGTGTGTGTGTGTGTGTGTGTGTGTGTGTGTGTGTGTGTTAAATATGTTAGTGTGTGTGAGCGCTGTGCATCTGTTCCCGTGCGTTTTGAACCACCTTCTCACCGCTTGTTTATTTGGGCCCCGGTGCATTCCTGTGTGACAGCCTGCCGGTGCACTGCCATCATCAACACCACGGTTACAAGTCTTTATACCTCGCTAACTTTAGAAAAATGTTTTATCCAGCCAAGCAGTGGTTTAGCCTTGGCCTTTTTTTTTACTGTTCTCCACCCATAATAACTCATGCTTAACTCCCTTAAAACCTATTACAACACCCTTTTTATTTCATTTTTTTTAAACTCTCTTAATTTCATCATTTGAAAGGCGCTCAGAGACCCAAGTATTTGAAGCTGAGGCAACCAGCCCGCGGAACTTTTTTCAAGGATGTCTTAGACAACTTGTGTGATTCATTCTATAACTGTTCCCAAACTCATTGTAGAACTAGAAGAACTACGCTTCACTGATGATTAGATTGACTTGGTTTTTATTCCTCCATTTTGTGTCAATATCACACCGTGAAAAACTATATAAGAAAAATACAAACAGAAATATTGTAAATACACAGAAATACAATATCCTACACATTACAAACATATTAAACAAAGTTGACAAACATACCGTGTGCGCCTTCTTTCTCTTGTTGGGAATAGTTAGCTTAAAATAATATTGTCCGTCATATTCATCCAGGGAGAGTACCGCGAAAAAGCATAACTGACAGCCCTTATTTATTCTGACAGCATGAATGACAGTTTAACGTGAACGCACGTCACAAACGATACACATTCTCACCAGTAGATGGCGGCGGCGCCACACTTATTTAGCTCTATATTCATTAGAAATCACCAAAATAAAATATGCTTCTGAGACAGCTACACTGCCACCAAAATTACAAAAATTGTATTAACCATATTCAAACAAAATGTTACAATGCTGTAATTTTCAATAAATCAAAATGACAATAAACTTTCACAAGCCACGTGTTTTTCTTGCCTTTTTAAAATTAACATGAACTTAAAACAACACTTTGTTATGTGTTTAATAGTCTCTTCTGGAACTACTTCTTCAACAGTAGTTTAGGAATCATTCTCGACTAGTACAACTAGTTTTTGGACTGGTCTTTCAAGAAGAGATGGTCGTGTCAAGCGTTCACCTTTCTTCCCCAAGTCTCTCTGTCCCATTTGAATCTTGACTTTCCGCACGAGTCCATCATCATCTTCACCTGCTTCAACCACTCTGGCCAATTTCCACTCATCTCTGGGAATATTATCGTCTTTGACAATCACTATATCCCCAACCTTGACATTTCTTTTAGGTGCATGCCACTGTTGTCTCAGGCTTATATTAGCCAGATATTCTTTACGCCATCTGCTCCAGAATTGTTCAGTCAAGTACTGTACTCTTCGCCACCTTTTTCTGGCATACAAATCTTCTTTGACAAAAATGCCTGGAGGCGGAAGCGCCACACGGGTCTTCATTGTGAGCAAATGGTTAGGCGTTAATGGCTCAACACTTTTGGGGTCATTGATTGTATTTGTTGTGAGAGGGCGGTTATTCACAATTGACATGGCCTCATAAAAGAATGTTCTCAATGAAGTATCATCCAGTCTTCCTTTAGCTTGTGCCAGAACCGAGCTCATCACACTCCTCACTGTCCTTATTTGGCGCTCCCAAACTCCTCCTCTGTGGCTGGCTTCGGGAACATTCATAAGGAAGTCACATTGTTTTGTTGCCAGATATGTGGAAATCCTTTCTTGATCCAGCTCATTTAGATTTTTCTCCAACTCATTCTTTGCCCCGACAAAATTTGTGCCTTGGTCAGATCGAATCTGTCTCACTGCTCCTCTTATTGCTATGAAGCATCTCAGCGCATTCAAAAAGGCGTCGGTGGTGAGATCTTCCAACATCTCAATATGAATTGCTCTGGAGCTTAAGCATGTTAACATCAGACCATATCTCTTATATTCTTTTCGACCTTGTTTTGTATGAAAGGGGCCAAAACAGTCAATTCCTGTATATGAGAATGGAGGTGAGGGCTCTAACCTGTCAACAGGCAAGTCTGCCATACGTTGCTCTTCGGTTGGTCCCCGCAGCTTTCTGCAAGTGACACAACATTTAATGTGCGTTGCCACTACTTTGCTGGCACCCATTATCCAGTATCCACTGGCCCTGAGTTCGTTCAGAGTTTGGCCACGGCCTTGGTGCTGTGTTTTCTTGTGACAGTTGTCCAATACCAGTTTCGTAATAATTCCTTCCTTAGGAAGTATTACTGGATGTTTCAACTCAAATGATGCTGTAGACTTTCTTAGCCGTCCTCCAACCCTGAGCAGCCCATCTACAAGAATAGGATCTAGTTGGTACATCTTGTGAGTTGTTGGTAGCTTAGCAGATTTGTTACTGAAGCGTTTCAATTCTTCTTCAAAGGCTCCCCTTTGAGCTGCTTGAATGAGAGTAAATGCAGCTTTTCTTCTTTCTTCAACCGTAATGGGCCCTGACTTGTCTCTTTTAGTCAGTCTTTGGATCCGAGCAATGACGTTAGTAGCTGTGTCCCAATCAGGCAATCCTGACAACCTTTCCAGGAAGTTGTCACTTTCAAAAACATCCGTTTTAAGGACCTTGACCTCTGGGTCACCTACAAGTAGCTCTGGGGATCCCTGGTTGGTAACAATGTCTCTTTGCCATAAAAACGTAGGTCCAGTGAGCCAGTTGGAATCAATAAGATCTGCCACCTTGAGGCCTCTGGATGCATGGTCGGCAGGGTTTTGATTTGTTTCAATGTAGAACCATTGCTTTGGATCAGTAGCCTCTCTTATTCTCTGGACACGATTAGCGACAAAAACATGAAAACGCCGGGCTTCGTTCTTAATATAGCCGAGCACGACCTGTGAATCTGTCCAGAAAAACTCCTCATCTATCTTCAGCTCAAGCTCTTCTCTGAGGATGTTACTCACTGCAGCAGAAACTGCGGCTGCAGTTAGCTCGAGGCGCGGTATGGTGACAATGCTTGTAGGTGCGACTCTTGCCTTACCCATGACAAACGCACAATGTACTTTTTCCTCAGCGACAATCCTGATGTATGAACATTGACCATAACCGTAGTTGCTGGCATCAGAAAAATGATGCAGTTCTATTTTTTGAATTTTTCCAATGTTTTGTGGGATGAAGCACCTTGGTATTTCAATTTTTTGAAGATTCTTCAAGTCATTTACCCATGCTTCCCACTGTGGCTGTAGTTCAGAAGAGAGAGGTTCATCCCATCCAACGCCCCGTTTGCACATTTCCTGCAGCACTCTTTTTCCTGTCAAGATGTAGGGAGAGATAAATCCTAGCGGGTCATACACACTTGCAACTGTCGATAGGATTCCTCGCCTAGTGGCTGCCTTTTCTCTAAGGACGACGTTGAATGAAAATACATCTGATTCTACTTTCCACTTCACACCTAGTACACTCTGTACTGGAACTTCATTGTAGTTCAGATCTACATCCTTCTTGACATTGGCACATTCACTCTCTGGAATCGTGCTCAAAACGTCACTGCTGTTGCACACAAATTTGTGTAGGCGCAGTTTTCCCTTAGCACACAGTTCTTGTGCTTCTCTGACCAGCTGTCTTGCCTTTTCAACTGACTCAACACTGACTAGCCCATCATCCACGTAAAAATTCCTTTGGATAAAGCTTGCTGCTAATGGGTAGTCCTTTTCATGTTGACTGGCCAGATGTTTCATGCCATAATTGGCACATCCTGGAGATGATGCTGCTCCGAAAATGTGCACTCTCATGCGATATTCTTTGGGCTCACTCTCTGTGTTTCCATTTTCCCACCAGAGGAACCTCAAGAAATCTCGATCTTCTTGGCTGACGTGGAAGCGGTGGAACATTTTCTCCACATCGCAGATAATTGCGATTTCGCGCTCACGGAATCGACACAGAACCCCAGTCAGTCCATTTGTTAAGTCAGGTCCTGTGAGTAGGTGATCATTTAGAGAAGTGTCTCCAAATCGTGCAGAGCAGTCGAAAACAACTCTTATTTTTTCAGGTTTCCTGGGATGATACACCCCGTGATGTGGAATGTACCATGTACTGCCTGGTTTTGTTGTAGCGTCGACTTCTTCAGCATCACAATCCTTGAATACACCATCCATGAATTTTACATAATCCTCTTTGTACTTGGGAATTTTGTCCATTTTTCTTTTCAGATGCTTCAGTCGAACTATAGCAAGCTGCTTGTTGTTTGGAAGTTCAGGACGCTCTCTGAAAGGTAGGGGCATTTCCAAATGACCTTCATCATCATATTCGATTTTCCCTTTCAATAGCTGAAGAAACTGAATGTCCTCTTGGGATATGTTCCTGTCTCTGGGGTTTGTGTCCTGAAAATCTGTTTCCAATGCCTTAATCACAGATGCAGGTGTGATAACAGGAAGCTCCTTTACAGAAATACGATGGCAGATCCCTGTCACATTGCTAGCATTCGTCCACGGATTTCTGGATCCCACTATACTCCAGCCCAACTCAGTTTTTACTGCATATGGCTCATTATTGTCTCCTGACACTACCTGTATTGGTTTTAGAGCCCTGGCGCAGTCATAGCCAATCAGGAGTCCAGCAGGACAGGCCAACAGATCTGGCATCTCATTTGCAATGCTGAGTAGGTGAGACCAGGCTTTGGCTGTTTCAGAGGTGGGAATACTACTTTCTTCCAGCGGTATGTATTCTTGTGTATATGCGGGTGGTAGCTCAATATAGTTCTGTGAATGATATCCTCTCACCTTGAGGCCACTCACCTTTTGGCAGTGAGCTATTGACCCTCTGTCAGTCATCGTTGACAACTTCAATTTAACGGGTTCTGTATCTGCTTGAAGATTTTCACAAATATCATGGTCAATAAATGTGTTACTGCTCTGTGTGTCCAGTAGTGCGTACACCAACCTTTCTGGACTGCCTTCTGAGGAACAGGAGAGCCAAACTGGAACAATCATGGATGTGCGATTACTGTTGTCTGTTCTCACACTGCATGAGAGAGTGGAAGCACTTTCCTCTTCTGTTTGTGTTTCGGGCCTCTCCTTTTGAGGACGTTCTTCATGAAGTGGAGCGGGATGGCTGCGCCTGCAGATGTTGCAACTGGCCCTCTGACGGCAGTTTTTTGAGACATGACCAACTCTCAGGCAGCCAAAACACATTTTGTTATCCATGACAAATCTTTTTCTTTCTTCTAGCGGCATAGCTGCAAATGTATCACACTTGTATATGTAGTGTTGCTGTTTACAACAAATACATTCAACTTGCCTTTTTGTCTGAGGAGAAGAAGAGCTGACCTTTGAAGCTTTATAACTGTTTGATGCACTTGAGTCCTTGGAGTTAGGTGTTGAAGTCACTTGTGTTGATGCCACGAAGACACGGGCGTTGATGTGTCCTTTTTCCTTCACAGGTTTTTCATCTGTATTTTTCAGTGCAAAGAGAGAGGAGACTGGATTGCAGGCTATGCGTGCCTCTTCTGCTACAAAGGATGAAAAATCCTTGAAATCTGGATATTGCTTGCCTTGATCCAATACTTTGGTGACATGCCGGTTCCAGCGGGTCGTTAGCCAGTCAGGAAGTTTCAGTAGTAACCTTTGATTCTCTTCACAGTCATCCAAAACCTTCAGACCTTGCACGTGGGGCATTGCATTGTTACAACAAATGAGAAAATCACTTAACTCCCTTAATTTAAGAGAATCCTTTGGTCCAATTTTTGGCCAGTTATTCAGTTTTCCCCTAAATGCTCTTTGGACTACGAAAGGGTGACCATAGCGCTTTCTTAGAGCATCCCAAGCTTGTGTGTATGCTTCTCCATCGCTTCTGTAAAATGTTCCTTCTAACACACCTAGTGCTTCTCCACTTACATATTTTTTCAAATAGAATAGCCTCTGAGCTGGATCTGTACAACTGGTTTCAATGAGGGCTTTGAAACAGGTGCTCCATTCAGTGAATTTTAATGGGTCGCCTGTAAATACAAAGGGCTCTGGTGCTGGAAGTCTGGTCATAGCTAAGGATTCCTTTAATGCTTGGACCAACATGGCTTCATTTTCTCTTTTCTCAGCTTTTATTTCAGAGGGAGGCATGACTGACGTGGTTTGGTAAACCTTGGCATTTTTGCTTTCAGAATTTTGGGATGGAGCGTATTCTTGAGTGTATTCCTTTTCTGAGCAAAAGGGGACTGGGGCACTGCTTCGCTGGGTAGGAGGCTGACGTAGAGGAGAAGTGCTTTTTACTTCGTCATCTAATATTTCAGCATTCAATTTTGATTCCTCTTCAGCATAAACAGTATATTCAGCCTCTATTGCTTCAAGATCCCTTTTATCTTCCAGCATTTTTAGCTTCTCCTGCTGAGCTAGCACCTCCTTCTTCTGAGCGGATATTTCCCATTCTCTGTTCATTTCAGCTCGTTTTGATGCCAAACGTGCTGCAGCATCTGTCCTTTTTACAGACACCACAGTACCTTGCTGACTACTTTTTCCAGCTCTAGACACAGTCGAGCCATACATAGATCTGGCGTCTTCTCTTTGGAGTAACTGACTCAGTGATTCTTTCACTGCCACTGCATCAAACTCCTCTGTGTCGACTTCTGAATATCGCTTTTTAAGGAGAATGATTATTTCAGTAGTAACTGAGGTGCAGCTGTCCATTTTTCTTCTTATGTCTTGAGAGGGTGCGGTCAGTGCACGTAAGCTCTCATACTCTTGTTTCAGCTCTGACTCACAATTTTTTATTGATTTTGTCAATTCACCCAACTCAGATTTAGAGCAAGCATTCTTCAGTTTTGATCTCACAAGCTGAATCTCTGCTTTGAATTTGACATAATCTATCAGAAAGTTTCTTTCATTTCTTGTGATCTCACTCGCTTTTAGCTCAAGCATTTTTCCTGTGAGGTGTTTTTCCCTTTCTGATCGTCTCACTTCCTTTTCAACCGGAGGTGCTTGCTCCTCAAGTCCTATTTTGTGTATTTCCAAATCTGCATGGATTTGTCCTATGCGTTCTTCAATTTGCTGTCTTTCTGATTCTTCAATGTCAGCTTCTAATTTATTTTCTAATTGTGCCTTCTCAGTTTCCAGAGCCAAAAGTACTTTATGTAGTACTCGAGTATCTGAGTTACTCTGCTCCATTTTCACAATTACTTTGAAGTCACTGTTAAAATATTAGGCACTTTTCTCAACTGACAATGTTTTCAAACTTGAAAGATGTATCTATTATTTATGACTTCTTGCAAAACATCCTTTTCCAAAAGAGTCACATTTTTGCCTTCTCTTCATGGCGTAAGCAGCTGTTCAATATATCTTCTATGTGGATTTCGATAGGCCTAATGGAGTTTGAAGTATGGCCGTTTTTGAGACGTTGGAATGATGTCGGCATGGCTCGTTAAGTTCAATTAATGGCGACATCACATCTTCATTTTCTCGTGCGTGACCGTTATTCACTTCTTCTCCTTTTGCTCGGGGCGAAACGTATGGAAGCTCATTCACGCCACTTGTATCTGTGACTCGACACACAATGTACAAGTCGAGTCAGTATGGCAATTACCAGATGAGAAGTAATTATGTCTACTTAAATACTAGTTATCAGGCACTTAATGCTATGTTTTGTCTGATTTATGATACATTTTGTTCTTAAAAATATGACCTATAAGACCTGTACATTGTGCTTTCGATTCACTTTAAACATGAAAAAAGGGCTGCATCAAATCTATTCTGTAAAAAACTTGACACTTATATGTTGGAATGAGATATGGAGTTTAACTCTGGCTTTATCCAACAGATTTGAGTTATTTTTTCGAGATTTGCAAATGATACAATTATTTTGATCTTGCCAAAAATTGCTTATTTATTCAAACAATTCCTGAAGACATAATGAAAGTATATTGTATTGTCACAATGCAAACTAGCTTCTACAGTAGCTCATGCCGAAACTAATGGTAGGTCCAAATAAACAAACAGAACCTCCCAGACTGTATAAGTGTATTTCTTTCGGTGGTGAATTTGAATTCTACAGTTTAATTAATGGCTTTGAAATAAGTGGGTTGTGTTCATTTACGACATTAGCTCGACCTTAAGGTATTTCTGTTGGCCATCACAACAATCACTGTCTGAACTGTGGAGTCCTTTTCAAACAGGCCGGGGCTTGACAAGAAGCAGGACCACAGCTGCCCTCTGGGAAAGGGAAGAAATCGCGTGTGAAGGCAAGAGGGCAGGTTTTTTTTTTCACACAGCAAGATGTAACTGCAGCTCCATTACCGCGCCGACCACAGCTATTAAAGTGAGCATCGGGGTCGTATAAAGCGCCGCGTGAGTGTCATGATTTCTGTTCATTTGCGCTTGTGTGGTCAAGATAGTTTTAAAAAGTGTGAATGCATGGAAGTTATTACTGGGTGTTTTTGGTGGATGGCCAGAGGGGAGAGAGAGAGAGAGTCAGACACACAGTCAGGCAGGCAGGCATGTCCTCTTAACAGGAAGCCCATAATAATAATAAAAACATACATAACAACCTCGTCATGTTTTTTTTTAAATGTTTTAATCCTGTGTCCTATTTGTGGTTAGGGCTACATAATCTCTATGTTGACATTAAGGGAGGAGGTTCATGATCCTGCTTTAGTACCCAACACTTAAAAACCAAAGCTTGAGCATACACCTTTGTAAATGTCGTACCAGGATATGGCTAATTCCCTTATTGTGAATCGTAACTGCCTAAATTGGCCGCCATTATGCTTCTGTAGCTGAAAGTGGATCTTGTCGGGATAAAAACATTGACATTCACTGTAACAGATAGGCTCTTGTTTCTGCATTGTACACCTTTTTTGCATTGACAATAAACACTGATATAAATGTTACATGACTGCATAAATGTAGCTCTTTGGTAACACACACAAAAACACACAACACACACACACACACACACACACACACACACACACCACACAACACACAACACACACACACACACACACACACACACACACACACTGCAATCATAAACAACAAACACACACACAGCAATCATACACACACAAAATGTTTTCACACACACACACACACACACACACACACACACACAACACACACACACACACACACACACACACACACACACACACACACACACAGTGGTACTGCTTCGTTCATCATTCTGTGGACAGGTAGGTGAGCTCTAACTAGCCCTCAGGGGAACAACCAGACGGAGATCACAATGTCAACATACAGCTGCATTGATAATGTCTGACCCACTTTTAAAAAGGTACAGTGTGTAATATGGGAGTATTTTTGCACCATCTAGTGGTGAAAGTTCTAGATTGCAACGCTCCCTTGCCAACCTATGAAGGTCAATAGCTTTCTTAACCCTTATGCCCCGTTAAAAAAAAGTTACACTGGGACCGCTTCGTACATTTTGTGTATTTTGACCTTTAAACTGCATTAAAATGATGAAAGATCAATATTTTTTCACAATTTTTTTTTCCATTTTTTTCATGAAGGGGTTGTTATTCAATTCATGTTGTGATTTAATAAATCACAAATAAAAATTAACCCTTTAGATGCCATTTTTGATCATATACCACTAACCGCTTTTTTGAAAAATACACATAAATTCAATATTCAAATATTTTTTTAACTTTGATTATTATTAGTATCACCGGCTCACCCATCTGAATGATAGGTGAGAAAATTATATTTGGTGCATTATTACTTTTTGTTTAATGTCAGATTGAATAAAAAAGTTACACTGGGACCGCTTCGTACATTTTGTGTATTTTGACCTTTAAACTGCATTAAAATGATGAAAGATCAATATTTTTTCACAATTTTTTTTTCCATTTTTTTCATGAAGGGGTTGTTATTCAATTCATGTTGTGATTTAATTAATCACAATTAAAAATTAACCCTTTAGATGCCAGTTTCGATCATATACCACCAACCGCTTTTTTGAAAAATACACTAAAATTCAATATTCAAATATTTTTTTTAACTTTGATTATTATTAGTATCACCGGCTCACCCATCTGAATGATAGGTGAGAAAATTATATTTGGTGCATTATTACTTTTTGTTTAATGTCAGATTGAATAAAAAAGTTACACTGGGACCGCTTCGTACATTTTGTGTATTTTGACCTTTAAACTGCATTAAAATGATGAAAGATCAATATTTTTTCACCATTTTTTTTTCCATATTTTTCATGAAGGGGTTGTTGTTCAATCTATGTCATGATTTAATTAATCACAATTAAAAATTAACCCTTTAGATGCCAGTTTCGATCATATACCACCAACCGCTTTTTTGAAAAATGCACTAAAATTCAATATTCAAATATTTTTTTTAACTTTGATTATTATTAGTATCACCGGCTCACCCATCTGAACAATAGGTGAGAAAATTGAATTTGGGGCATTATTACTTTTTGAATAATGTCAAATTGAATAAAAAAAGTTAGATTTCTACCATTGACTTGCATTATAAGAAAACTTTTTGGCAACCCGCCTTTAAATTAAAGTGAAACATTTTTTTTGCCTCTGATTTCCCATATTACTGCAGAAAACACAATGCAATTGGGTAAAATGAAAGAGAATAGTAAAATTTACCCATTTTATCACCTCTTTTATCATCAAAATATGAATTTTTATGATGAAAACCACTCACTAAAACTACAAAATAACAGCTTTTTTTTTTTTTTTTTTTTGTGTGAGTGTGTGTGTATGTGTCTGTGTGTGCATGTGTAAGTGCATGTGTGTGTGTGAAAGTGTGCTTGTGTGTGTGTATGAGAGGAGAGAAATTACAAGGGGTACAGATTTGCTGCCCTAATATCGTATGACACATGCAAACACACACACCCCCCCCCACACACACACATACACACACAATCTTATTTTGTCATGGACATGCAGACAACAGTCCCCCCCATCCATATCCAAACACATTTGACATTTTTCTTTAGATTTGTTGTCGCAGTGGCCAGTATTCCTGAAATTTTTTAAAATTATGAAAAATCCTATTTTTTTTCAGGTTTGTGTCATGAGGCAAGTTTTCCCCCAGTAATACACCATATGAAATTCATAAATCAACTAGATAATAGTTAAAACCTAAAATGTGATGCCTTACCTTCAAAATGAATGCAAAACATTATATAAATTCTGATTTTATCTTGGCATGGCCAAGGAATCAAAAATACTGGTTTTATGGCTTTCTATGAGTTTACGAAATGGCATCTTTTTAGACAAGGATTTCAGTGTATGTGATTTGAGTACACACAGACACACTCCTGGATTTTTTTTTTTAACTTCAACCATTCTGACTAAAAGATGTGTTCACTAACTACACATCAAAACTATTTTATTGTATTTTTTTATTTTTTTAACTGGTTTGCAGCTATGAATTACACAAGGATGCCAATTTGTTGTAAAGGGTCACCATAGAGGTCAGTGGGGGGGGGGCTAAAACGGGGCATTTTTTTTATTGACCTTATTTTTACATAACCTTATCAAGTTTACTACAGAGAAATGGGAAATTACAGTCAAAAATATTTTTCACTTTAATTTTAAGGGGGGTGTCAAAAAATTTCGTTATAATGGAAGTCAATGGTACAAACCGCGTAGTTAGCGGTCCCAGTGTAACAAAAACATCTCACACAGTCAAAATGAAGTGGAAATGGATGAAACTCAGGATATCAAAACTTCATTGTAAAACACACCTCCTTACCAAATTTTATGGCTTGGGGACAATCACAGCCAAAATTATCTCAAAAATGCAACCCCAGATACACAGAATTCCACTAGCGGGGCATAAGGGTTTGGGTGCTTAGCTAAAGCCTTTATGCCGTAGAGAGTTATTACTTCCAGTTTTCTTTGTTATTGCACTTACTTGGTGTGTTGAAGTTGATTGTAGTCTGTCCGGTATGTTATGTGTGGTTTGTGTGTGAGCGTGTGTGTGCATGTGTTGGCTCTAAGCTCTAACATGCCTCAAAATAAATTGAATCAACTGAAAAGGACAAATAAACATAAACATACGCTAATATCATTCAAACGTTTGTTGTGATATCAAATAGTAGCGTTCTATACTCTTGTCAGTATCAAAGTGTGTTGGTGGCAGTTAAAGACTGTGTGCTCTTCTCAGCATTCACTGTTTGTTTGCACACCTGCATACAATTACTGATCTGATTATAAGGCTTTCCATCACTAACCCTGGTCAACACCAGATGCCTTTCTCATGCATTTTTTTCTTTTAACCTTTATTTATACAGGTAAATCCCATTGACACCGGAGAATCTTTTTCAAGGGAGACCTGTTCCCATTTACAAGTTACCATTCACACACATTCATACACCGATAGCAGGCCAACTATCGACATTCACACGAGGCAAAGTGGGTGAAGTGTCTTGCCCAACAACCATGACACAAGTGGCAGGGCGGGGATCGAACCGCCAACCCTTCGATCATTGGACAACCCGCTCTACCACCTGAGCCACAGTCGCCCTCTTTAGAATGAGTCTAACTAAATAAAGTAAAAGGGCTCCATCACCACCCTTTCCAATAATTGTACAGAAGCTACTGTGGCTTTCAAGGACAAGAAGCTAGTTATCAAAGAAGGCATCATCCACCACTGCCTCAAGTTTTCTTCTGCATCTTCCAACAGGTGCATTGCAAGCAGACACACACTATATATAAAAATGTGTCACTGATTGTTACCATGGAGACATCGATCAGCAGGTGTCACTGATTGTTACCACGGAAACATGCCACTGAGAGCCTGCAGCTGAGGTGACATGTGTCCCGACTCTCTTTATTGTGTGTGTTTTTGTGTGATTGACTGCAATATTAAAATGCATTCTTAGAGATAAATGAAGTACTTTCTTTCTATATATGTATCTATCCATCACACACACACCACACACACACACACACACACAAACACACACGTCAAATTGTCAAAACTTGGGTTAAATTTGGCTTCTACTACTTCCAACTATTGGGCTCTGATCTCAATTGATTCACAAGTCCCATTGCACGGAGATGTGACACAAGTGATCAGACAGGTTTGGGGTCTACAGTGTAACCAATGCACCAACAAAAAAAAACACAATAACAACAACAGTTTGCCCGACTCTTTATTTACATGGAACGTCTTTAAACAGTTGTTGCCAGACCTCAAAATTCAGTAGAATGTAGCTATGGTTACGAACATGTTCTATTCAGATTGTTGATTCCTTTCTCAAAGACAAGAGACCGGGCTTCCATGTCAAAGCCTCTCAACCTCGGGCGCAAGTCAGTCATCACGCAGTTAAACTATTGGCTGTCACACACACACACACACACACACACACACACACACACACACACACACAGCAATCACACGAGCACGCACAAACACACAGCAATCAACCAAACACACACACACACACAAACACAAACACACACAGCAATCACACGAGCACGCACACACACACAAACTCTCAATCATCAGGCTGTTAAACTATTGGCTGGCGAACACACAAGCACAAAAACACACGTACACACACACACACAAACACACACATACATACACACAGCAATCAAACAAACACGCACAAACACAAACTCTCAGTCATCAGGCAGTTACACTATCAGCTGTCAAAGATATACTGCAAACACTGCTGGAGTGTCTGATGAAAGGATGACATGTCGGTTATACTCTCCTCGGTTTTATCTGTTATTTAAGTTTGGCACTTAAAGGTGGAGTCAGTGATTCTGGAGAACGCTTGTTGTCAAAATCAGTGAATATCTCCTCATGATCTGCTACCTGTGCGTAGGCCACTGTGTGTGCGCTGAAAAAAATCAAGTGTTAATCAATACACAGCCTATAGGCTCTGTAAATGGACATGTTGCTATAACTATGGTGAGCGGCGCCCCTCTTTGTTTAGATAACTGTTGCTTAAATACTTGTTTACAGAGCCTAGGCTGTGTATTAAAAAAATGTCAGCGCACACACACAGCACAGACAGGTAGTGGATCGTGAGGTAAAATATACACTGATTTTGACAGAAAGTGATTTTAGACAACAAGCGTTCTCCAGAATGGCAGACCCCACCTTTAGGAGTCTGTTTGCTGCGTGTGTTGTTGTGTGTCAGTGTGTGACAGTTGCTTTCTGTTTATACAGATGCAAATGCGGTAAACAACGGTGCGGCCATGTTTTGACAATAGCTACAAACAAAGAGTAAAACTGTGTCTGTAAAAAAAAAACACCAAACACTGGCTCACTGCTCTACAGACAGCAAAACAACACAAATCAATTCATGCAAGTCATCCAGAGAAAAAAACAATGTCTATTTCTTTTATTTTTTGAACCGGTGACAAACTTTTAAACATGACAGACAGCTGTTATGAGGAAGCGAACTGGACCCAAGATAAGCACAGTGCTGTTTACAGAGGAGAGATGGTGGAAAAGCTGCAGGGTGTGTGTGTGGTGTGTGTGTGTGTGTGTGTGTGTGAATGAATGGTCTCTATGGGAACTGTCTGCAACATGTCTCCAAGCTGTCACTGATGTGCGGTGAGGTGAAGCCAGAAAAATCACATTTGCATCAACCTAGGCTAAACGTTTGAGAACTGATTTTGTATATGTATATATCTAAGGAAATCAAAACTAGTTTACATCAGAGGAGTTTCTGTTATTGTGTCTAGCCTTGTTTTACAAGCTCTAAATAATAGAAAGGCCTGTCAGGAATAGCCTTTTTTCATTTTATGAATCTACAATACCATACAATACAATTTTTGGTACAAAATGTATCATAAATCAGACAATTACAATATGATACAATATTACTGTCTGACTGTCTTACTTGCCCTATTGTTTGTTTTGTAAGATGTGTGTGTGTGTGTGTGTGTGTGTGTGTGTGTATGTGTTTGTATCTATCTATCTATTATCTATCTATCTATCTATCTATCTTATCTATCTATCTATCTATCTATCTATCTATCTATCTATTATCTTGTTCTATTATCTATCTATCTATTATCTATATATCTATCTATCTATCTATCTCTGTCTGTCTATCTATCTATCTGCTGTGTGATGAATGCCATTGGAACCTATGAAGTCTTCATTCTACAGCAAACAGTTATAGGTTAGACAATAGTGAGCTTCCAATGTTGTGGCGCTGTGTGGAAAAGGCTGTTTCTTGTTGCAACATGACAATACAAATTCACAATATGCAAATCCAGGTCCATAAAACAAGTGGTTTTAAAGTTTTATGTAGGAGAGATCCAACACTGCCAAACATCAAAGTGGTCATGATCTCAGGGAGAACATCCTATAGCTCGCCAGACTCTAAAATATTGCTGATAAAAAAAGATATTATTGTTTTGGAATAAAAAGCTTACTTACATGTGTGTGTGTGTGTGTGTGTGTGTGTGTGTGTGTGTGTGTGTGTGTGTGTGTGTGTGTGTGTGTGTGTGTTGTGTGTGTCAGTGTGTCGGTGTGTGTTTGTTTGGGTGCCCTTTGTACTCCAACCGTGTTTGCACCTATTTCTAAGAAGATATGTGTAAGCATTACAGACAATAAAGTGGTCTTACATATGTGTCTATTTTATGAGATTTTGGCATAGGTTGAAATAAATTATTACATGAGTGGTAAATTGACACTGGTTGTAGCAAGTAACATCAAATCCTATACAAGTTATTAGGGAAAGTTTTATGTTATATTTCCTGCAATGGTCAGAGAAGTCAGCCAATTCACATATTTTCCCAACGAAGTCAAAAGAGAAAAAGAAAAAAAGAGAAAGAAAAAAATCTCAACACAGGCGAACACGCTTGACAGTCACTCACAACTTGTCCAGTCCACCTTAAAACACAGACTGTACATGTACACTACATTTCCTGAAAACGCCCCATGCCGTGCAAGAGAAGAAGTCGAAGGAAAACTCAAGTGACTCCGAACAATAATAATAAAGCTGCGTTGTTTATCCAAAGACTAGGGGGCGTGGGGACATAGCCTATACTGAAAACTTTTCAAAGTTTCCCTTTCTCTCCCCCACCCCCCTCTCACTCAACCAAAATTCACTCACAGCAGTATTCAGGTTACTTCCATAGTGGTCTCAACACTTTGTTGCACACCGCCGAGCAAGGTCAGAATCGTTATCCGCCCACGGGGACCCTAAACGCCGCAACACAACCTCCGCGGCACCACGGTGGATTTTATCTCACTCAAACATGGGACATTTTTGACTCTCTGTCAATCATACTGGTTGATTTATAGCGGACCACTAATACTGGATGGATAGAACGCCATAAGTAGCGAAGGAGTGACTTATCCACACGAAACGTTTGCCCTAACGTGAAGTTTGTGAGCGTTTTAAAACCCCAACAAGTGTCACCATGTTGGGAAACCCGGGTTCCTATGCGAACAAGAAGAGGAAGAAGCCCGTCCTCAAACAGTAAGATATGCCAGGAAATGTTGTGCTAAAAAAGTTGTGTGACTTTGTACACCATTGTGTTGTTCCTTAGCATATGGAACCGTGGGTAAACCCTTTGAGTTAAAGGTGTGCTACGTTTCACATTAACCTGTTCAGCAAATAGCCCACACCATAGAAAAGAGCTAATAAGTTGAATAAAGTGTTGCAATTTATGTTTTTACATGTTTTATTATGTAAAAAGAAGTAATAGCCTACATACATCCTATTTGAGTTATGAAGTCACATTTAGAAAACGAAGATAGGCTACACCGATGTCAGGTACAGCACAATCCTCCTGAAAACTTGTATCGTCGAAATGTCAACCTTGTATCCATAATTCAAAAAAGCAAAAGTTGCCAAAACACAACTAATAATTCACGTTATAAAGTGTGCTGTCGTGTTGAATTGTAGGCTATGGTGGTTCTTTATGCTTTCACTGTGTTGTACGCGGACTACCTTAAGAATGTGTCGAGTGTTTTGGATCTGGCATGGATATCTTGCCCTCGCGCATTAATCACAATCAAGTTGGAGAGTCGGCTGCTGCTCTCACGCGATGCTCAGAGGAGGGCGGGGGGAGGTGGTGGTGGGGGAGAGGAGGGCTCGCGGGCTCCAAGTATGTTATTGTAATCTGATACGGCCTCGCGCTTCATGGTTTTGGGATCACTGCTGGCTGTGTGTGATGTGTGTGTGCTTGCGCTGTAATAGGCCTGTAGCTCGCCTTTTCTTTCTTTTTAAGTTTTTTTTTTCACAGAATGCATTGATTGTACATTCAGTTAGAAGCAGACAAGACAAATGCTGTGTTTAAGAAAAAATCATTTTTTTTAAAGAACATTTCATAGAAGAAGGGCACTTTTAGGTTTTTACCTAGTCTGAATCCTGTAGCCTATACCTGTGTTTTGTGGGAATCTTCAAAATGCAGTAGCCTAGCCTATGTGCAAGGTTGCAACTAATGCTATTTTTAAATGATAGATTATTAAGTATGGATAGATGGTTTTTCTTTCCACATGGAAATCATAATGTACCAGATGCATTTTTTGAGTGTTTAAGCATACATGCTAGTTTTCAACACCTGTCCATGGGAAGCTTTCAAATGAAACAATCAGGCTTTAACACTAGACAGCAAGCTAAATCCAAATAAAAGTTTGTTTACATAAGTAATGTCAACATGTAGGCTAGCTGTTGTATTACTTTGTCAAATTAATGACTGTCAATTTACAATTAGTCTAAATCATATTGTACATGATGAATGAACTTGAGTCAACAGTGTGTTGTATTATATAGGGTTTGGTCAATTTGCATATAGTCTGTGTAAATCCCAGAATAAAAAGTGTTGGTGTGTGTGTGTGTGTGTGTGTGTGTGTGTGTGTGTGTGTGTGTGTGTGTGTGTGTGTGTGTGTGTGTGTGTGTGTGTGTGTGTGTGTGTGTGTGTGTGTGTGTGTGTTGCTGTGGAACTGAGGACTGAGGTTTCCTCCTGGACAGCCAGCTGGGCTCAGCTGCACAAAGGCACCATTGAGTTTGACTGTAAAAAGCTGTGGTCACTGCACAGGGGCATTCCACACCAGATCTGGCCATTCCAAATGCTCTGTTTTATTACCAAGACGCCCTCGTGTGTGTGTTGTGTGTGTGTGTGTGTGTGTGTGTGTTGCAACTTGCCAGTCCATGTCGCCATGCATTCTCCTATATTATTAAAAGAACCCATTCAATGTATTCCACCAACCATTTTTTTTTCTAAACCGTCTTTCAATCTTACAGCAACCACCAAAGCTCATTAAAAAACCTCCACCCCCATGAGAGTACAGTGATAATGTGTGTGTGTGTGAATATGTCCTACAATGACTTGACTATAAATTATACATCATTATACAGTTACTTAAGCAGGCGGCGGTTTCCCTTAATACGAATGCTTAACCAATGCAAATATTGTTTTGCACAGTAATCTAAAAAAGATTGTGAGAAAGGTTCAGAGAGCCAACATGCTGATAAGACGTTTGGTCGGAGGCCAAAACACTCCAGGTGAACATCAACAGAGTTACCCTTTGTTCTTTCCTTAACCACAGTCAAAGTCCTCAAAGCAGCACTTAGCTTTTTATCGTTTGTATAAGGCTCCTAAATGAGAGCTGTCTCCATTTATGACAGCCGCTTGAAATACAACCTTTGGTAATGAGTGTGTGTGTGCATGACTTGCAACTAACAATAGAGTAACATGATAATATGACTGCATTGGCACTGGTGTGTGTGGCATTGGTGTGTGTGTGTGCGTGTGTGTGTGTGTGTGTGTGTGTTGTGGGTGCATTTAGTGGTATGCTACTAAGACAGGATGGCAGCCAAAAAGCATCAAGTTAAAGTAACGAAAATACCTTCACAGTATATTGTGTGTGTGTGTGTGGGCGGGCACAGGGGGTTATAATGCCATTATTCTCTCATGAAAATATGAAAGCTGTAATGTTTCTCAATCAGTCTAATATGTGGTTATGTCTATGTGCAGGGTGCAGCTGTTAGTCAGTTGGTAAGAGACCATTAAAACTAAAGGGCTTTGGAAGTTTGACCCCCGGGCTACTTCTGTCAAGGAACACTGAACCCCAAATTGCTCCCGATGTGTTTGGGGTGTAGCGATCAAAAATGTCGCTTTGCCACATGAATGTCAAGTAAACAATGAATGGCTCAGACTGGGTCCTTTCTTGCATCTGATAATATCTTTTTTTCAGTCCCGTTTATACTGTTAAAAAAACTATTTTGCATGCGTGGCACTGGCAATAAGACAGATTGACCAGCATCCATCCTCCCTTCTCCCTCCCTCCCTCCTTCCCTCCCTCCCTCCCCATCAGAAGAGGCTGCGTCCGAGAATCAAGCCAGAAGTTTCGCCCCAACCAGTGCAAGCCAAACTGCTTATAAAACCCTTTTTTGGCAGAAACCAAACCGGACCTGAACATTTGAATTCAGTTGGCTTGCTCTCTGTCAAGTTGGTGATTCTCTCAAATGGGCTTCTCTCACTTCTTCTCAAAGGCACTTCTTCTGCATCCAATTGCCCCACATGTTCTAAACACATCCATAGTTTCTCCAGAGCGTAGCTGGAACCACTACAGAAGGCTTTTTGTGTGTATGCATTGAAGGCAGGCGGGCACAGTGTCCTCATTTGGTTTTGTGCTGTGTAATGTCATTTGGAGTCAGAGCGGCAGCGTGCTTCACATTTTCTACGCAGTGATTAAGAGGGTTTTTTTCCCCTCAGCAAAGCAACACCTAACGTTAGGCCTGATTGAAGAAGTATGGAGAAAGCTTGTATGTCAAAATCACTTTTTGTCAAAATCTGTGAATATCTCCTCAAAGATCCACCACTAAAAAATGCTGGTGTTAATTCACAGCCTAGGCCATTGTAAATAACGGGGTATGTAAACAAAGGGGGCCATGGCTAGCACATACTCCAGAGCCTAGGCTGTGTATCAACAGTAACACTGGATTTATTTCAGCGTACAGTATATACTGTACAGATAGGGGATTGCGAAGAGATATTCACTGATTTTGACAACAAGTGTCCTCCAGAATCGCTGACTCCACTTTTTAAACAAATGCTTTTGTTGTGACACATTCACCATCTTTGTTCTAGTACATCCGTCTCAACATGTTTTATTTAGTGCGAGTTAGTTTTATATTCTATCCCCCCCCCCCCGTGTCCCCTTCATCTCATTTGAAAGCTCTTTGTAGACGCTAGAGAGCCTTGCCTTGTGCCTGTTGCCTTTATAAACTATCCATCTTCCAAACGGTGCCGTCTGTGTTTGTCAGCAGCCAAACATGAGTCATCCTCTGTGGATTTGGCAAGGCGCTCTGCTTTGGTACGAAATGTGTGTCAGTGTCGTTAAGTGCAACAGGGGCCAGCCTTGACTTTAAGACAGAGGTTGTTGGGTTCATAATACATCCATAGTCCCTTTGCCCTTTTTATAGATACAGAAAATCCAGATCTGAATCGTAACCCATGTGATGCGTGGCAAATCAAGGTGGAAAAAAAAAATATGGGTTCTTTTCTATGTGAATGCTGGCTTTTGTCTGCTTGCTGCAGCGCTAGGCCATTTCTAGAGAGTGAGATCAGTCCGCGCTCCGTTTACGAGACGGTGCAGCTATGAAGCCAGCAATCAAGTTCAAGTTTTTTTTTTAAGGCTGAAATTCCGTACACTGCTATTCATTGGTGGAGGAGGAGGGAAATTTAATAGCCTATCATTAACCAAAAGTTTTCGGTGAAGAAAGAATTTCGCACAGCCTAGATAATATACTTTGGTAGTTTATTTGATACCGGATAAGTTGTTGATTCTAAGGATACCTCTGATGCGTTTAACGGTTGAAACTAACTAGGTAATTCAATAGGATCAGAATTGGCCAGTTTGATGATAATATAGCAGGTCAGACTGAAAAAAATATATTTAGGGATACTATAGTCTTAGCCGTGTTTTACAGATTATTTTTCCACCAATTTTTTAATCAGAGCATCCTTACTGTGTGCGCTGAAAAGTCCATTGTTAATACACAGCCATAGGCTCTGTAAACTGGCATGTTGCTACCTACGGTGGGCCCCCTTTGTTTACATTCCAGTTTACAGAGGCTAGGCTGTGTTTTACCAGATTTTTACAGTTTAATGCACGCAGTACAGGACATATAGCAGATCATGAGGAGATATTGATTGATTGTGATTTGAACAAAAAGCGATATTGACAACAACATGCATTCTCCAAGAATCGCGGACTACACCTTTAAACTACATTGTTTTTCACATCCAAAAGGACCTTGCAACACATCATGTACACATGTGAGATTGGACAGGAAACAGTTGCCCCGCTGCTGTCAGCTGATCCGCACGCAGTCAGTTGAAACAGCTGTTTAAACCTTAGCTTAATAGAATAACCAGTGACTATACAATACACTATCAATCTCAATGCTAAGGATATTAATTTTGGTCTGTCCAGAAAACGTCAACAACAGTTACCAATTAAGTGTAATTAACCTCCATAATTCATATTTCACAAGCAAAAGGAAAATGCCTGATAACAATCACTCCCACGGTACACACACACATAACAAAGCTTTTGTGTGTGAGCAGATGAAAGACAGGGCTTGGCAGTCGTCAGGAGTTGTTCATTTAAATGTGGTTAAACAAGCAAACAACATGGAGGGGCACATTGGCTCACGTCTAGTAACATCACATTCATCTCATTTGGTAAATAACCTTGTTAGTCGTTATAGGCTGCCTGCTGCCCGCCTGCAGAATGCACAATGCCACCTCACCACAGTTTATAACAGGAGACGGCTTGGCAGAGCAGGGCAGTATTTAACTAAAAAAAAAAACTATGTTCCCACGCATTTTAGGATGTAAGCATTCACTTAACTGGACTTATAGAAGAAAATACAAAGTATTTAAATAATATGTGTTCAGTTAAGATTGATTGAAATTGTATTATGAGCTAATCATACATTTGAGATACTACAATTGAATTCAGTACATCACGAGCATCACAATTCTGGTTTTCATTTTGATCTATTTTTCTTCCGTGCACGAATGAATTTCCATGTATTTGGAAGTGGTTTGTTTCAGAAATCCCCTAAAAACATAATTAATCATCAATGCTCTGTTTTATTACCAAGACGCCCTCTCTCTGTGTGTGTGTGTGGTTGTGTGTGTGTGTGTGTGTTGTGTGTGTGTGTGTGTTGTGTGTGTGTGTGTGTCTGTGTTTGTGTGTGGTGTGTGTGTGGTGTGTGTGGTGTGTGTGTGTGTGTGTGTGTGTGTGTGTGGTGTGTGGGGTTGTGTGTGTGTGTGTGTGTGTGTGTGTGTGCGTCGTGTTGTGTTGTTGTCTATGTCTGTGTTGTGTTGTGTTGCCATCTATGTTGCATAATTAATCATCAAATGCATTCAATATAAACACACACATTGTTTTAGGAGATTCCGTAAAGCCGGCCTGTACTATTTCTCAGCAGGTGTTTAGCGGGCTGTAGTCACTGACACTTGGTTTCACTCCCTTCGCAGCATGTGTGTCTGATTTGTGAGTAATGACATGTATCTGAGCCTCTGGGATTGTATTAAATGCTCTTAGGCCTGTGGGTGGTCTCTCTCTCTCCAAACCCTGCTGGCCTTACAGTTAAAGTCAAGCCGAGCAAATCAAGCTGTTATGAAAAAAAATACAGGATTTTTTTTTTTTTTTTGTGTCCTGCACTTAAAGGCCCAACCCTCATTGGTTTATACAGCACCAATATTTAGTTGCGACATTTCAAATAATTCAATCTAATACAATATGTTACGAAGAATACACATTATTTGACAGCTTTACTTCAACAAAATAGTCTGTCCTTTTTCCCAGCGCTTGCCTAAGAAAAATAGCTAGAATACAGTGGTCCCTTCTTAAAGCACAAAACTTAAGTGTTTTCATACTTCATCTGTTCCAAAATAAATGACCATAGCCTACAGGTACAGTACATGTAGGACAGTTTAGTAAAAAAGTACATCCCTCAATATAGCCATTGGAATGGACTTGAATGCTTCTTCGTGGTAGTTTCTGTTGTCAAAGGCGGCTTTCTTTGATCAACCTTTCAAGCTGACACATGATACTGTTGTTGTCCCAAGCTAAATGAGCATCATGTACTTTGCTTATTGTTTGAACAAACCTATCATAATCATTATTACGTTGTCACACACACACACACACAAACAGATACTCTCACAAGTCCTTGACAACATTCCTGCGTGTAATACTCATCATCAGGTATAGCTGATATATCCTGTTGACTCACCTGTTTATCCCTCATACTTATCACTTCCTCTCTCTGCCCTGAGTAGGTCACAAAGCTGTTTGAAGTGTTGCAGAAAGTTAATATTGGCTAATGTTTGTAATTGGTATGTGTCACCATTTGTCTGATTTCACCCTTTGGGGGATCATGAAAGCACTTGTGGTATCTATGTATCATACTGGCTCCCACACCAGGTGGCATGCTGTGGCAGGGCCGGTTAGCCATGGCCTCAAATGAATCAGCCATTGTCTAATATGTTTTGTTGAAGAGGAGAAATGATCTAGTAATGACAGTAAAATGCAGTGCAGAGAAACAAAGAAAAATATAACAAATAGAGGTAATACTGTTTGAGTTAAAGGTAGAGTCAGCGATTCTGTAGATCGCTTGTTCAGTGACTATTTCCACATGATCCGCTACCTGTCTGTCTATGTACGCTGAAAAAAAAATCTGGTGTTAATACACAGCCTAGGCTCTGTAAACAGGCATGTAAACAAAGGGTAGCTAGCAACATGTCAGTTTACAGAGCCTAGGTTGTGTAGTAACAGTGGATTTTTTTTCCAGCGCGCACACACAGTACAGACAGGTAGCTGATCATGAGGAGATATTCACTGATTTTGACAAAAAGCATCAACAACAACAAGCATTCTCCAGAATTGCCGACTCCACCCTTGAATTGTGACTCTATATACAGTATGTTCCTCATCGAGAACCATATCTCAAAATGTATATTTCATTTTTCAATCTTATTTTTAATCTCACAGAAAGAAAATCAATGTTGCGACTGAAGTGGTCAAATCGAACCCTTCCAAGCGGCACCGGGACCGTCTGAACGGAGAGCTGGACCGCCTCACCGACCTGCTGCCTTTCCCCGACGACGTGCGCTCTCGCCTGGACAAGCTGTCGGTGCTGCGCCTCTCTGTGGGTTACCTGAGGGTCAAGAGTTACTTCAAAGGTGAGCACAGCACTTGTCTCACATACCTGCTTAGTTTGTGTGTGTTGTGTGTGTGTGTGTGTGTGTGGTGTGTGTGTGTGTGTGTGTGTGTGTGTGTGTGTGTGTGTGTGTGTGTGTGTGTGTGGTGTGTGTCTGTTTGTGTGTGTGTGTGTGGTGTGTGTGTGTGTGTGTCTGTTTGTGTGTGTGTGTGATTGTATAACCTAGAATTAAACTAAAAAAATGTCAACACAGACGGTCGCGACATCAAGCCTGTGTCACCAGTTTTTTATTTTTTTTTAAAGGCACATTCTGTTGAACCCACGCACTCCTCTGACCTATAGTCCACATTACGCCCTTTAACTTACTAACTGATTCGAGAGAAAATATGCAAATGTACCTGAAGTGCATTTGACAGACAAGACAGGAATGAGAGGTATGCAGGAATCTGGTTTGAGGATATAACACATCCTCAATGCGCTTGTAAAAGAAAAAAACGTGCCCCACCCTCCCTCCCTCCCTCCCTGTCGGCAACAACTGCTATAGTATGCTATGGTTATTGAGAAAAACTATGAGGAAATGTCCTCTTTTCGATACAAGCTTTCACTCGTAAGTTGATACAATTTAAAATCAACCATGACATTTTTTTATTTTTTTATTTATATAGCACCTTTCAGACCTACGACCTAAGCACAAAAAACATTAAAATATTATAAGAAATAATTGAAAAAAAACGGCTATAAAAACAGAATAAATAAATAAAAGGACATAAAAACACCTTAGTGTTTTAAAACCAGATGAGTTGTGTGTGTGACTAAATCCTATGTGAGTCAAGCGTATAGTAACATCCCCACCACCCATAGAGTTGAGCTGAGGTGTTGGCAGATGGGTTGCTGACTAAGTTGCCTGGTTGCCTTAAGGCTTCACTGATGTTTCAATGTATTTGTCTTGTGTCTGTACATTTTGTGCGTTGTTGTGCATATGCGCTCTAGTTTTAGTTATACTGGACAAGCCCTTTGCGTCAACAAAAACTCAGACAGCTGTGTGTCTAGCTTGATAGTCAGTACAACATACTAGTGAACTTGCTTTGGACAGTGTAATGTATGTAGGTATTAGTTAAGTAGTATGCTGAAGTATACTAACCAATGCCTATATCAAGCAAGCTAAGGAAATAATACAAAATTATGTACTACTAATTAACGTACATAATGTATTCCAACAATATGACATTATTTATATTGACATGTTCTCATTAAATTAACATACATAATAGCCATTTTCCTTCCATAGACTTCTTATTGGAAGCTTCTTAGCACATCATTACATGTTAACATCTTAACTAGTTTGTACATATCTGGCAAAGTTTAACCCATCAAATTGATGAGCCAGCCAAACTACATCAAAACATTTCTATCTGCCTACTGTGATTCTGTCAATTCTGTGGTAAGGCTGGTTTTGCAGTGTGAACATCCAGTCTGAATGGACATGTTGAAAGCAGTCAGCGGAGTTGTGACATTCCAGCACTGTGCTCCTTCTCACACCCTTTTTGCCTAGTTTTTCCTGTTGCTACGCAGGCCAAGGCAAGGTAGAACGAGGTATTGTTTATGCACTATTATATAATCAATTCAGAAAGTGTTTTCTATAAACTTAACATACCTGCATTTGAATTCTATGATAAAAGGTGTCCTAAGCTTTGATGACCTACAGTATACTTTAACTAGATATGCTGTGGTGTATCTGTTTATCTACAGTTTATGGTGGATACCTAGGAACATACTGTACCTTACATGTAGACTAGTTGCATTGCCTTGATTGCCTCAATGTTGAGTAGGCTGTTTGTTTTATCAAGAGGGGACAAAGGATTATCAGTCAGCTACTTGTATTTTTATTTGAAAGGTACCCAAAACCCTTTCAACACTGATATCAGTTATGCAAGTAAATGGTTTCAAATCATAGAAAATGAGTTTCCTATGTGACAAAGGCTGCAGTTCCTGTGTTATATATGGACATATTATAGCTTGTAATATCAGTGGAGTCCTGTCAAACTCATATCCAACACCTGGGGCCATCTGTAACTATATGCAAGCCATCTCTCATACAGAAACTGGCATTGATTAATGTTGAACATGCCTTGAGAATTGGCACACTTAAGTATTCATACACATGGTTTTAGAGTACGAGTTTAGTGCTATAATGAAGTTAACATTACAATTCAAATGAAAGACTAGCTCCTCTTGGCTTTTTTAATAATCCTTTACCAATTACATCACCCACGGTCCATTCTTATACTATTGTTCACATGTTCACACATAACCAACTTGTCAAAAGTAAACCAAAACTACCCCTTGCACCAAAGTGACATTTGTTGACACAAACATTCAAATAAAATTGAAATTAAACTTATTTTTTTCTCTACAACACTCAGCCAACTACAGTACTTGTGTATTAAGTATCAGGCCAATAGCCACAGCTATTGTTTTGTGTTTACATGCAAAACATGAAATTGCTGATTTAAAAAGTCTGCAGTAATGGTTGCATTCATGTGCAATGTGGGATTTAAGAAGTTTGACCACAAATACACTTTAAAAACAGTGAAACGTCAACAACTGCATATCTGAAATATCCGGTGGTCTTTGATCTCTGTGGCATATTGATCCCATTGCAAATGTTTTATTGAAAAACTTGAGTCATGGAACATTTGTAAATTGTATTTTCCCTCTTTTGTGAAGTGTTATACAATGCAGATGTCTTCCTGAAGTTTCTCAGTATGTATGCCACTGCTTAACTCCATGACAGTTTTGTTTTCCTTTTCTTTATGCCTTTAAAGTCTGGCTGTGTATTTAATTGAAATGTAATCGCAAGTGCAATTTGAACTTCTGACAATTATGAAAATAAGATGATCAACTTTTACAAGATAATGTTTTTAAGTCAGGTGACGCCTTTGAGCCAAGGCATGTTTATATTTTACAGTCATATATTGAAATTCAAAGAAATCCACAGTTGAAAAAAAAAAAAAGTCCAATCGAAAAAAGCATGATTTTTTTTTCCCAATGTCAATGTAATTATTGTGTTGAATAATCGTGATCTCAATATTAATCAAAAAAAGTTCATTTGGCATCAGCACTAATCAGGTCCATTGAAAAGAGAATCTCCCTGCGTTCCAATCCCCATACCATACTTCCCTACTATTTAGTATGCCAGTAAAAGATTTAGGATGTCCCAATACATGCACACCAATTGTAGTATGCTGAAGATACATAAATGCCCCACCAACTCCAATAGCATTTTGGAGTATTCATCTTTGTTCTTGACATTTCTCGACATAATGGAAAAAAAATCTTCCTTATCTGATTTTTTTTCTCTCCTGTGGCCCTAAAACTCTTCAATACTTTAGTATGTAGTGTAGTAAAAATAAAAAGTATGTGATTTGGAACGCAGGGAGAGTGCCATGTGGCAGTGGAGGGCAGGATCAAAATCACATGTTGCATCACTGTCCAATGTGCCCATGTGCAACCCATCACCCATCATACATACTTCAGCTTGTCCTTCTATTAATATTTACATTTCACTGATTGGCAGCAGAGCCTGTGAGTTTGTGTCTGTTTTTATGAGAGAGAGAAAATCGATGTATAAAGAATTGTATTTCAGTCATATCATAATAAAACAAAAACAAACGAGTTGACAAATTTGTTCCTTAATTAAATCACAAATAAGCAGAAGACAAATAAAAACCATGTTACAAAATATATTCCATTAACCAGCTTTGACATGCCTTTAAAAGGAGTAGGAAGAATTGCAATACTTATTTAATCCTATACCCCTTCTCCACAATTCAATGTTGTATGTGTATTAATTCACATTAATAAAGCGCGACACACAACACTCATTAACTAGCTATTACGAGGCTGTTAACTTAGAAGACCAGGAAATAAAAAATGCATTAAGAAAATGAGAAAAAAATAGATAAGACCAGTTTGAATTATGCCATAAACAGACTATCCTTGGAATGTTTCATCTGACAGTTTTACATAATAGAGAGTCTCTGTGTGTTTACAGGCCCGGCTATTATGAGCATAATCACATTAACATATGGGCTTTCCCGCTTTACTCACATTACTGCCTCACCAATTTTTTCCCATAAAGGCCCATTTACGAGTCACAAGGAATCGCTCCGCAGACCGTGAAACACAGAATGCATAATGCCTCTCTCTGTCTCTCTGGAGTTTGTCAAGTCCAATAAAATGATCTCGGCTTCAACAGAACATTTCAGTTACTAACCGGGAACATGAATTAGAGTTTTTATACCTAGCAGGGGAAAAGACGCCATGGGTAGTATGTTTTAAAATATGTAAGATCCAGTGTTTTTGAAGCCTGACCCACATTAGACCAATACAAAGTCAGGATACATTAGCCTCTGTTACTTTCATTTTTTAGTATGTTTGCGTCCTTTTTTTCCCCTATGAGCCCCTTCACTTAATGGATATGTAATATTAAATCAATTACCAACAGATGCCTCTGATTACTGATGTCTTAGACCGTCACAGTGTTGGTCAAACTCAAATCAGCTGACTGTTCTCCATTAAAATAGTATGTACATTGTGTAAAATAGGAGTATTTCAGCGCCAACTAGAGGTGAGATTCTAGATTGCAATACTCCCTTGCTAACAGCTCCCGTTTGAAAGAATTTACAGAAGCTACGGTGGCCTTCAAGGACAAGAGTCTATTTTCTAAACATGGCATCATGCCTCAAGTCTTTCTACAATATCAAGAGATGAATTGAAGATATATTTAGTTATTTATTCTACAGTACTTCTCTTCGTCTTCCAACAGGTGCATTTCACCAGGACGCCCATATACAGATATAAAAAACGTGTAAGCCCGTTAAGGTTGTCCAGTTCTGTGCTACTGCATAAACATGGCGGTGCTTCTATGTATCCATAAAAACGTTCATTCGACACTTTTACACTTATAAAAACCTATTTATCAATATTATTCATGATACAATCAAAAAACGGCAATTCCCCTTACACACTGCACCTTTTTAATTAACGATAATTATTTCTAAATGCCATTTTAGGATAAGGGAGAGGCAACGTGTACGTGTGTAAACGAAAGAACGAGAGAGAAAACTCAGCCGGTAATGATGTAATGTAATCATGCTTAATTATATGATGCTTTGGTAAATCATAGCTAACTACATGGCAGACTGCAGTCTCAGTGAAGAGATTAACCAGCAATAGATGTCCCCTATAAATAAATCCAACACAGATTAAATGCCAGGCTCCTGTATGGTAGAGTTATTAAGGTGTGGCCATGTTATAAACACAGCCAGTCTATTGACACTGGTGTGGATGTGACATATGATACACCTTTAACAATGTGCAGTATCGCCATGCCAACTCTCCTCTTGTGTGTGCCATGACACTTTACGCCAATCTAGTGTTTTGAGAAGCAAAAGCTGAAAGGGAATCGGGTGAGAACTTTACAACGGAAGCCCACAAATAAAGGGTGTTGTTCATTATCAGGTAAAGTGTTGGATTGCAGCATTTTGTTTGTGTATTTCTATTAAAATAGACAAGCAGCTTTGGTTTCACGTTACTGATATGTTTATTCCGACCAAGGCATTGATTTATCTTCACTTGATCAGAGTTATTTTAAAAAAAAAGCACGATTATCCCAAAAACATTGAGGATTCCTTGCAGTTACTCCTATGATAGCGAATTTGCATTTTTTTCAGAACAGACTTGGTAGAAAATATAATATGTATTAGTGTATAACCACTTGAAAATAAAAGTTGTTTTACCTTTAATTTCCTTCAAATTAGACTTTTATATCTACATAATGAGCGGGCCATGCCGCCATGTCTGCCATGTTTCTAAAGTAGCAGAGAACAGACAAACTAAACAGCCTTACACAATTGTATGTATAGTGGGCATCCTCTGGAAATGCACCTGTTGGAAGACCAAGAAAAATAAGTACTATAGAATAAATAATTAAATACATCTTCACCTCATCACTTGATATTGTGGAAAGACTTGAGGCAGTGGTGGATGATGCCATCTTTATTAGTAGCTTCTTGTCCTTGAAGGCCAACATAGCTTATGTAAATTCTCAGAACTGGAGGGGTTAGCAAGGGAGCGTTGCAATCTAGAATCTCACCACTAGATGATGCCAAAATACTTGTTATTTAAACCTTTAAAAACAAGTAAAAGGGTGAATTTATATTGCCCCTTTCATAACATAGTCTTTATACTGATTGTGAATGAAAACCTACTGGCACAGTGCTAGTGTTTACTCTAGTCTTAATGTGGTTGGCAACAATTATAGGACTCATTACCCAGTCAGATCTGGCATGTGCTTTGTCTCATTTACCCTAACGTCACCACAGATTAATGACAATACTTTATCAAACAGAGTTAATTAGATTATAGTATAACTGTGTCAATAAATAACCATAAAAAGTAATTAGTTTTATGTATCTCAAAAGGTTTCTTTGTTTTTCCAACACTTGGTTTGTCATGATTGTATTGTTGTATAATTAATGAGGCCGCAGCAGAAATGATAAATGAGACCAACATTAGCATATTGGGCACAAACTGCTAGAGCTACTCGGCATGGAGACCCATTGAAGTGGACTTTAATTGATTCAAAGAGTTGAAATACAATGGGATCAAATTAATGGTGGCATGTGGTGTTGAACTTTGTACTTATTGTTGCCTTTGGGTGACATATAGCTGGTACAGATGTGCCCTGATTGGTTACCATGTGTCCGATGACAAAGTGAATTTGAATCGTTGTGCAACGGAAACATAAAACTCATTGCATGGAAGTGAACACTTCTCAAACTAAATATAGGATTTAGAAGGCAGGGTAAAATGATTAGGAGTTTTTGAAAGTAAGAAGTGCTTTGAAGTAAGAATTGCTGGTGTTTGTTTGTAAAAAAATATACAATTTCACAGACATGACGGCTGGTTTAGGATGCTGAGTGTGTTGTAAATGTGCTCTAAGTGGGTGTCAAAGACCGCTTAACTATAGAAAAAAAAGGCTTAAAACAAGGGGAAAAACACTACATTCACCCAAGCCAGCAGACGCTCCTTCACCCAAAAATAAACTTCTGGGAGAAAGTGGAGAACACACACATTTGCAGATACACACACTCGGCAACAGCTGTGCAGTGTGATAAGCTGTGAACTTCCACCATAAAGGAAAGGTTTGAACTGTTGACTGCTGCTATGAACACAGTCTTTGCTATATTTCTGAACAAGCTCACCGAGGTTGACTGTCAGGGTTTTGTGCCAGTCAAAACACAAGCCTAAAAGGTGGGTGTTCTGTGGGGACATGTCTTAGAATTTAAGATAAAGATCCCATAAACTGTTAGGCAAAATAAATGGCTTTATAGTTAAATGGGACACATTTAAACAATGTTATAGAGATTTCAAAAGATATGACAATGAAACAAGGCTATTTATGGCTTGCCTTCGAAACGGACGATCTCTGCAAGCAAGCTGTACTGTTTTGCCTCATAGCGTGACTTTACTAGGCAGCGCTGGATATTTTGAAAGGCTTGTGGCTTCACTGCTGCTGACATATTTGTGTGACGCTGTTAGAAAATTGAGGGAAAAATGTGGACCGGGCCTTTCCGACTTCATTGAAAACATCCAGGGGTCTGTTAGCAATCACCGTTGATGTGGTAACAAGCGTATCATGTGTTGTATTTTTGGTATTTGGGCTATCTGAAACCCCCCGTACATACACATCATGACACAAGTGTAACAGAAGGAAAGAAAAAAAGAGGTAAGAGCAACATTGTAGGTCCTGGCAAACGTTTGGAGTTTGTTGCAGAAGAGTTGACAGTACGGGGAAAGCCCAGTCTTGTTAGTTGTTGTATCCTGATGGGCCAGTTACAAAGACATGAAGGACGTTCAGTTTCTTTCATTCATAGGTGCGTGCCCTTCAAAACCACTGCATAGTTCACCTGTCAACTCGCTATCATGGCTACGTGCGAAGAGGACTTGACTTCTTCACTGGTGTGACAGAAGTTGCCTGTTGGCTCTTGATTCATGACTCGCCTTTCAGTATATCGTGAGAATGCAAGCAACCGCTGGGAGACAGATTTAATCATGTTTTCATTTTTTTGCTAAATTTCCATTCTCTGGAAGGCTCGTCCTCGATTTTTTAAACCACACAGTCAGTACATCTCCCCTTCATACCCAAGCTGCTTCTTTATCCCCCACCCCCTCGCCCCCTCCACCCCTACCCCTCGCCCCCCGTTTGCCAGAGCTGATCATCTAGCCCACCAAGTCTTTCCAAAAAATGCTTTTGTTTGTTATTGCGCTGAACCAAAATCAGCTGTTGAACTACTCACTCAGTTTGGTTTTGGGGGGTTCGGTAACACAGAGGATGTATTATTGTATTTAGTTAGGGCCAGAGGTATTTAACATATAAACAGTGTGGGTTTTTTATCTTGGCATGGAAAATTAACTTTTAGTTTTTGATTGTAATTTGCATACAATTCTAGACTTCAAAACATCTACCGACTAGCTTCAACATCCCAGTGCTCACTGATGTGCCAGGGCTAAATCAAGACATCTCTATAGGAGGCAAAGTTGGTGTATCTAGCCTCAATCTGTTGTCGTACATGATTCCTTTTCTTCTGTGGGCTTTGGCTGACTGCTCCGAGACTGATACAAATCATTTGAACGATATGATATGCTAGACACGCCTAACACAGAAAAACCTGATTTTTTTTTTTTGCCCAGTCCCAAACCAACGATGACACTATATTCTTAAAGCAGAGTTTAAAAAAAGAGCCCGACAGCCAAAATAGCTCCAAGAAGTTGATTGAAAAAACAGATGCCACTATACCACCACCACCAACACAGCCATTGTGGCCTGAATAGTATATAATCACTGTTTATTTTGATCGATCCACGTCTGCTCGTGGGGGTGTTGTGCTTGAAGCATACAAGCCTTATCTAAAGCACAGGGGGGAGGGGAGGGGGGGGCACGATCAAGGCTTTGCTGGGCCCTAAACAAGGTGTGATAACAAACCCAGGTACAGTCGACTATAAACAACCCTTTAGAGAAAAATGACCTGGTACAACTTGAAACTGTTGACCATGATTTTGTAAATGAAAAATGTCCATACCAAGGGTTTTGTAACCTTGTAACCCCTCCCAAATGTTGTAATAATTCTGTTCTATATTTTAATCATTGCAAAATAGTGCCTCCATAGCCATTAAAGGCATGGTCGAGGCTTCTCTATGCCCTGAACGAGGTGCGATTATACAAACCCAGCCACCTCACAGCCAACTCCAAACATCCCTCAGAGGAATAATTAACTGCTTAATCTGTTGTACAAGGATTTTTTCTAAATGGTTTTGTAACTTGTAACCCCTCCCAAAATTTTGTATCAATCCTTTTTAAAGCCAAACATTTGCATCATAATTGTATCATTGCAAAATAGTGCCTCTCCATAGCCATGATATAAGCCTCGGCTTGCCGTGCAAGCCTCTGTTTTTGCTCCGAAGTTGCTCTTTTTTTCCTTCTCTCTTCCTTGACATGACAACCCCATGTCTGATCATGAAAAAAGTTGAGGCCGTTTCCTTCCCCTGAAGTCATGGAGGTAAGCGGGGACATTAATCAACAGGCTAAATGGGGGGAGGTTGAACCTGCGAGTTGACCCAGGCTCATTGGCTGTTGTTTGGCTGCGAGCACTGCCCCCTTTCCTGCACATCTGCGTGAGAACAGCGATCTCTGTACAGGATCTACTGGAACTAAATGTTTTCAAATCAAGATAATATTCCCCTATGCATTGCTGGCATGCTTTATACTCTCCCTCTATCTGGCAACCTTCCAACCCGTGACACCATTTCCTTTTTCCCCTCCTCTCTCTCTCTCTCTCTCCTCTCTCTCTGTCTTTCTTCTCTCTCTCTCCTCTCCTCTCTTCTCCTCTCTCTCTGTCTCTCTCTCCTCTTCTCTCTCTCTCTCTCTCCCCATTAACTCCATAATAACACATGCTCGTACTTAAAACTAGGTCATTTTAGTTCAGCTCAAAGCATTTTAGCTATTCTCTCTCTCAACCTTCCTCTATTTTATCCCGCTCTCCTTTACTTTAAACTTATTTTCCCTTGAAAAAAAAAAAGAAAGTCAGACATGATTGCATTTGCTGAAAGAACTCTGGCTCCTCCATAGTTGACTTAATCACCCCCTTGATGAAAAGACGTCAAATCCTTTAAACGCTACCGCACTTCCCTGAGCGACAAGGGAGGTTTGCCTGGAGTGAATCTCTGCATTTCACCAATCCCATAATGGCCTATTTTACTGAAACGGGAAGCTACAGTTTGATGCTGAAACGTGGCCTCTCTTGGTCTCAAGTTACACTCAAAAAGTTTCAAAGTATGGGAAGAAGCTTTCAGGGCATCTACCGAGTGTGTGTTTTGTGTTAGCGTGCTGTTTCTAAATAATGTTTTAGGGGCTTAATAGTTTTAAGAGCTATAAATGGTTTCTCTTGCTCCTTTTGTTTTATAGGAATCAGATGTCAAAGGTAGGAGGTATTGCTCTCTAAGGGTTCATGCGTGTTACAGGATTATATTCTCTTAAACCACCACAGCGGCCTGGAGTTTCGATTTTCTTTTGATAACAGTTACCTCTGGCCTAGTGACAATGTTTAGCATGGTAATCTACAAAAGGGATCATGTCTGGTTGGTAAGCTACAGCTGAAGTTCTCCTCCAACAGAACTGGAAATTTGACAGTAATTTGTTAAAAATCCAATGTGAATGTTTGTTCTGCCTGGAAACAACTGGCTGCAACAACAGCTACGATCAATTATACCATAGTCTGTGCGAATACTCTATCTGATTGGCTGGAGAACATTCCATAGGTGTGGATTAACCCCTGATGTATGGACACCTAGATGGAACTGTTACATTCTGTCCACTTGAATGCGTCGCCGCTGATTTAAACAGTGTTGATAAGGGTTTTATAAAGCCTAAAATATCCTTGCCGTGCAATAGCCTCTGACCACCACAGGATGGAAACAGCATGGTAAAAAATTACTTTGCAACACCATTTTACAACTCAAAACATAGTACATTAGTATTATATATATACAAAGCCATTTTTTTTCTTTTTTTATCCTATCCATCTACCCTCATCCCTTCGACTCCCCCTCCTCCCTCCAACTCTCCACCCTCCATGTAAAAAATTATTTTGCCACAATATTTTGGTCACATGGGAAAAACCCCTTTTGTCCTTGCTCCGGGAAAAGGGCTGTGTGTATTTGTCTCCCTTCGCTGCCACCCACAAACTTTGAAGAATGTATTTCCGACCTCTTGGTTAAAGCTCTGGCCAAGTATCAATAAACATATCTGTCCTGCAGAAAACGACTGTACAACAAAGTGCACATGGACAACTCAGTCAAAGCGCTGTAAAACTGTACCTCTGGAAAACATGGGTAGGGAGGACGCGATGCAAAAGTTCGCAGAGTTCAGGAAAAACTAGAATGAAAACAAACAGACGGCCACAAAGGGGCCCCTATCACGGCAACACTGAAGAGAGAAAAGAAAAAAAAATACAACTTCTTGAGGGATGTGGTGGATTTTTCCAGATTTGGACCCTAACCCCAAGTGGCCCTCGTTCTATGTTTACCGTGTTATATGTCTGTGAATTATTTGTGCTGCACGTGCAACTCTGCTTGTATGCCATTAGTGGTTGTATGCATGGATTGCATGTGTTGTGTGTGTGTGTGTGTGTGTGTGTGTGTGTGTGTGTGTGTGTGTGTGTGTGTGTGTGTGTGTCTCACAGGCCCTGCAGGTTTTTTGTCAAGTTGATGTGGGATCGGTCTTGGTGTTTGTGTCTGAGATGTAGCTAAAGGGGTGGGGAGTGTCTGTGTGTCTTTGTGTGTGTGTGTGTCTGTGAGGGGGCCCCTTCCCTCCTTAAGAGAAAGTTGCGTGACAGGACTGAAGGGAGAGGCCATATCCTGGGATTTTCCTGTAGTGGCCTTTCCAGATAAGGGAAGCGCTCTTGTCGGCTATTGCTTACAAAAACAACAAAAAAAGAAAGAGAAACCCTGGGGCTAGATCCAAGAGAACCAAGGGTGTTCTCTCTCTGTGTGTGTGTGTGTGTGTGTGTGTGTGGTGTGTGTGTGTGGTGTGTTGCACCGATACGATACTAGATCAGTTCTCCAGCAATGGGAACCTGTTTTCTGGCTAGGGACCGACAGTTGTAGCCAGGTAGCTAACTTTTCTGTTTTTCAACTGCTATACACACTCTATCATGATCTTACTTTTATAGTATTTATAGATCCACAAAACAGTCTTGTTCATAATGCAACCACATGGGATTTAAAAAATGCGTGTGGCTTGATGTGTGTTATGTCGTAAACATAAGCATGTAAAAATGACTGCCATGTTTATACGTCCCTCCCTATCAAACAATAGTGAATCTCAAAGTGACAGGAGATGGTAGAGTGAGTGAGTAAGGGCTGAGTGAGTTTAACAGTGAGCTGTCTGATACACAGCACTGCCAGTACAGATGCCAAAACAAACAGTGGAACTGAATACTTGTTGTACTCGGTGCTAACTGTCACTCGCTATGGACATGCCAAGTACTGCCTTAACTAAGCAACCTGGCTTCTGTCTACAATGGAAGTTTTCAACAACGCTACCACACACATCTGCCTAATAAAAAAAAAAGAAAAACACATCAGAGACGTTTTCAAGTGTTACGTAATCCCTTACCTGGGAATGGTTGTCTAAACTGGCTTTGTTCTCTCGCTGGCAGCGCTTTGACACCCAGTGACTCATGTGTGAACGCTGGTGGTGTCCTGTTACATAAGGTTATTGGAGTTAGTGGACCTCTAAAATGGTTCAGGTGAGTTGTGTGTGTGTGTGTTGTGTGTGGTGGTGGGGGTGGGGGAACTCGCCAAGTTTGAGTCTAGTTACGTTCACTTTATGGAAAAAACCATTGGCCCACACCTCTTAATCATTAATTCAGGCATTTATCATTCAAAACTCTAAGCAACTAGCCATGCTGTCTGCCTTTAAAAACATCTCTGGAAGAATGGGTCATTCTAAAGAACCAACCAAAATTTGGTGCTGTAATAGGTTGCCAACTTTTCAGTTGTGAAATTCTTCCTCTAGATATCCACGACAAACTGTAAGCGGTGTATTGCAAAGTGGAAGTGTTAAGTAACCAAAATGGTAGATCCCATAAGGTTACAGAGTGTGGTCGCAGAGTGGGTTGGTGAATGCCAGATGAGAACGCTACCTACCTGACTCCATTGGGACAACCTAAAGTTTGGTGGAGGAGAGATAGTAGGTAGTTTTTGGGCAAGGGTTAGTTCAAGCGAATGGCCATCCTAATGGTTCAGCTTACCAAGACATTTTGGACAATTCTCTGCTTCCAACATGGTGGGAACAGTTGACCCATAGTGCTCCATATTTGGCTATGGAGGAACTTGACAGGCCTCCCGCACAGAGCCCTTTAACCTCAGCCCCATCCAACTCTTTTGGGATGAACTAGAAACGGAAATAGTCCAACATTAGTGTCTGGCCTCACAAATGCTCTTCGGATGATTGGGGCGAACATTCCCACAGAAACACACACTCCCAAGATATTGTAGAAAACCTTCCTGGAAGAGTGGTTATAGCTGCATAGGGGGGATCTTCCTATCAATGCCTTTGGATTTAGAATGGGATGTCATACTAAGCTTGTGTAGGTGTGATGCAACGGGGGGCCCAATTAATTTGTCCAAATAGTGTATGTGATAAGTGAACAGGACCATTCAAGTGGACTGATTATATTAACAGAAACCACTCAGAGTAAATTTGCCCTTAGCTAATAAACCTGTTCTGCTTATGTCAGCCTTCGCTGCCGGGGCATAACACGTGTTTCTCAGCCAACACATAGTTTATTTGACTTTGTACCTCAAAATTAATAATCAAGCAAGCTAACATAAAAGAAGCAACTCGCACTATGTCTGCAGGCAAGATGCAAGATGTAACAATGCTGTGATCTGTTCCCCTCGCTGCAAGCATTGACAGCTCGGTTTGGGCGCTTTCATACCCGTCCAAATATCGGTTTCATCAGTTTGCATGCGTAGTGTGCGACTTAAGTAATGCCAAAACGTAATTTATTTCAGTGTTGCAGAAAAGCCGCAATCCAGACGTTATTGTATGTGTTACTTAGCGCTGTCTGATTGTGATAATGGCTTTCTCGCAAGTGTTGATTGACACGGAGCAGGTCTGACGCAAGACGGTGGGGATAAAAAGCATTTTACTTTACTGGAATTGCAGGGAATCGCTCTCAGTTTTTTTTATAGTGTTTTTAGAAATGCTTGTAGCTACACCATCAGATTTAACATGAAAAGGATAATCAACATTGATAGATTATTTTATTATGAGAATTACGTTATCATGCAGAACTCTCGACTCAATTGTATGTTTGCGAACTGGTCTTTTCCATTTCGACTAAAGAAAGGTCTTCTTGTTGTAGCTGTGGCCATCATTCATATTGGTTATACAACAGTGTGCAGGTTATCCCAGGTCAGGGAATGTGGTGTATAGTTAGAAAGAATACCATTTGGGGTGCTCCGGTGGCCTAGTGGATAGAGCGCGTACCCTATTGGCTCCCCATTTCAACTCTTTACTATCAAATATAGCTTGAAAATGCCAAAAAAAGAATCTAAAAAAACAAAAAGAAAGATAGCAGCTAGGCAGGAGACAAGATTTCAAACTTATATTGTTCTTTTAACCTTTCTGTGCAGCGACCATGAAGAGCAGTAAAAGCAGCAGTCTGATGTTTCCTGGAGTTAACGGGCAGAACGGGAACAAGACGGACATCGGTAGGCTTCTCTGAGGGCGACATACTGCTCCAGGTAGCACACACACACACACACACACACACACACACACACACACACACACACACACACACACACACACACACACACACACACACACACACAGGCCCAAGTTAACCCCAATAAAGATGGAGTCAGTGATTCTGGAGTCACTTTTTGACTAAATCACTTTTTGTCAAAATCAGTGAATATATTAGTACCTGTCCTGTACTGTGTGTGCACTGAAAACAAATCTGGTGTTAATATACAGCCTAGGTTCTGTAAAATGGCATGTAAACAAAGGGTGTGTAAACAAAGGGGGCCCACCATTGCTAGCAACATGCATGTTTACAGAGTCTAGGCTGTGTATTAACACTGGATGTTTTTATTTCAGTGAACACAGTATGGACAGGTAGCGGATTGTGGGGAGATATTCACGATTTTGACAAAAATGTGCGTTGTATAGGGCTTTCATTTTAGATAGATGCATATGAAAAAAAAAATACAGTAGTTGATATAAATAATAACAAAAAAATCCCACAGTCTTGTTCAGTGAATTTCCAGTCCTACCTGTCTGGTGGTTTGGACTGATTCCTAACCTTAACCGCAGCTGTCATAAAAGCTTGTGATGATTTCATCTGTGTTGGTGACATTACTATGGCGACGTAAAAATAAAAACTGCCCACAATAATCGGACCAAAGCACGCTCTGTGTCACACCCTGGTGACAACACGCCAGTGCCAAACCATAACCACATGAGTGCCATTCCCATGACTTGATGTTAAATACATATTTGATCTTTTTAAATATGACTACTGTCTCCGATTAGCTCTGTTCTGTTTCATACACACTTCAAACCACAATATTAGGCTTCATTAAAATTGTGTTAGTTGCAACTATCTAGGTTAGATTAAATTTAAAAATAACCAAAGTAAGATTCAGTGTATTTTAATATTGCCAAAGAAAAACCTATTCTTCAAAGTTGAGTTATGAAGCGTGAATCATGCTAATTTACTAGTGATGAAAATATTTCACATACAAAAAAAGGACGCTATGTTTTTCCCATTTGATAACATTAATATGATATAATTTACATTACCTATTATACATATTATGTTGCTGTAAATCTATGAAAGATAAAAATGACTAAAATGTGACTTAAACTAATAAAATGTCGCCTAAAGACTAAATCTGAAAACGCTGCCGAAATGAACACTCCACTAGACCATTCAAAAAACCTAAACAGCAACACAAAGCTCACAATAAGCAAAGAACACAAAACTCCCACACCCACACACACACACACACACACACACACACAGCAGAAAGCAGTCAGCCAGAATAGAAAGATTAGTCATACTCAGACCATAGTCTAAATACACCTTTTAAACAGTTTCACTCAACAAAACTAACTGCTGTTGAAAAACGTTGAAAAAAAAAATGTATCCCACGAAGGGCCTGACAGATAAGTGAACAGCCCGGGGCAAGCAGGTGCATCAGTTACCTTCTGTCAGACGTTGTTTATTTGTGCTCCAGTCGTGTTGTTTAAAGGCTAATCCACATCCATCCATTCAGAGGAAGTTATGACAGGTGAGGTGGTGCTTGTCTTGGCCTCGCTCGGTGGTTCCCAACAATAACCTTAAAGGGCCCTAACTATTGTTTATTGACGCCCACCTGTCACAGAAATTGTTTCACACTTCTTTCTGCATCATGATCACAACCGCCCCGTGATTAGTCCATACAAAAGAACTGTTGAAATGGTTTTGAAAAGGCCAAGCAGCTGTTGATGTTATTTTGGATTATAAACAGGCAAGCAGGATTTATAATATAATGTCCTGTACGAATCTCAAATCGAAAAATGGAAAGTAGTTATTCAATATTATATAATATAACATTACATAACAATTTAGATGAATTATGAAACATTGCTGACTCCCAAGACTTAGGAAAAGTGTTTAAGGCATCACAAAAGCTTTTTCAATATTGCTGTGTGTGATTTCGACAAATATCTATGACATTTAGCTTCTGTTTTTTGTCTTCAATCACAATTTTTTTTTACATTCAAGTGACATTCATGCTGTACAAATATTCTTAGAGCCCAGAAACATATGCTTATAGTTTGAATGCATACAGGGTTGAAGTTGTTCAAACTTTATTAACTTGTATACATCCATGCAGACCAAATAAGGTTGAAAATATGCTTAGGGTTCAGAGGGCATTTTTCTATTCAGTCAGAGAATGGGATTAAATATAACTTATTTTGACTGTAGAAAAAAACAGATACAAGCTAATTATAAAATGCTACTAGCAGTGTCTGTTTTATTCTATGGGACTTAGTCAAGTTAGTTTTATTTATACAGTATGGCCAAATATTGCACATAGCAGTTAGCCTAAGGGAGATTTACAATTGTTAAAGTTAGCATCCTCTGATCTGATCATGAAAACTAATGTTAAATAATTGACGCTTAAAGATGGACGTATAGGAGAAATATACAGATGGAAAAAGAGAAGTTATAGCAAAATAAACACTTAATTGTTATTTTTGGACCTTTATTTTATATTAGTATGAAAGAAGACATGTTATGGAAAGAAAATAGAAAAGATTTCAAAATAATATTTTTTAACAGGCATAAAAATTGGACAAAACCTCAACAAGAGCAGCAGTGGTGGGATCCCTCTCCCGGACAACAGATTCTTTGTTTACAGAACAAGAGACAAAAACACACAGTAGGAACAAATTGTCCTTGCCACCAGAGAGACCCTGTTTACTGTCAACTGTGCTCAACTGGCCTCCGGAAAACAGCAAGCAGCAAGGGCTACAACGTTGTGATACATGTCCAAATGGATTCCACATGAAAATCTCTCAAAAAGCCACTGTTCCATGAGTTGCCAGCACCTGAACATATAAAATATATAAACATCAAATCAAAACATTTATTTTTTAGCACTTTTTCATACACAAAAAAAGCTGCCAAAAAGTGCTTAACATAATAAAAAATAGCCGTGACTTTTAGGAACAGTTCAAATGCCTCTGAGGGCAATACAAAAACCAATACAATAATGAATGTACAATTCCAATGTGTATCCCTACATCAGACTTTCACTTTTGTAGTATTTCTTTCAATTCAACAAAAAGTAAAAATTAGTTTAGTTTATTTTAGTTCCTACCTACGTTTGTAGAATGTCCTCTTTAATTAACTATACAGTTAAATGAGCACCTTTAGCTCAGTCTATATTGCTGATTTCCAGCTGTAGTCCCAGGCCAGTTGTCAGTAGGCAACCTAAAATACAATAGTTATGAAAAACAATACAGCAAGCCTAATCAAAATGGAGACAGACATTCTGTTCAAATGTCGCACACAATTGGAGCAATGGAAAACAAGCGAGTGCAGATGAAGACAAAGGCATCAAAGCAGTTCATGTAATAAACACAATACAAAGGGGGACAAGGGGAAATATTCACAGCGACCGCATAGAAAGCAAATACAAAACAGGATATCCAGGCCTGCAGTGGAGACGGAGCATCAATGATTGTCACATCAAACTGAGATGCTATCACCAATAAAACATATTTACGTTACATAAAGAGATCGTTTTATGTGTTTCAAACCCTTTACATGTGTATCTGTGTCTGATTTTTGTGTGTGTGATAGTTGCATGTATTCTGATGATTGCCTTTGTATTTGTTTGGGTGTGTTGTTGTGTGTTGGTGGGTGTGTGTTGTGTTGTGTGTGTGTGTGTGTGTGGTGTGTGTGTGTGTGTGTGTGTGTTGTGGTGTGTGTGTGTGTTGTGGGTGTAGAATGGCTGACAATGTATGCAGCATGTCCTTTTAAAATCTACTTTAAGAAATAGTGTGCTGTTGTCTGTCTGTTTGTCTGTCTGTCTGTCTAGACTGTCTGTTCTAACTGACTGTCTGTCTGTTGTGTCTGTCCCTGTGCAGGCTCTGAACGGGTTTGTGATGGTGGTCACGTCGGATGGATCTGTGTTTTATACCTCGGACACAATAAAAGGAATACCTGGGCTTCCAACAGGTGAGGGGCTGTTTAACCACAATGTCATCTTCAAGTAATATAAGATAGGATATTTTTTAGTGATGAAATACTAATCTTTTTAAAAGTTGGTCTTTTCCTCCTATAATTCATTTAGGCTACTATCAAAAGTGTGCAACTTTTTCGTTCGCTTTTCTAATGTCTATTCTATACTTTATGTGTTTTAATCTTGATGTATTTCATGCCCCTGTAAAGCACTTTGAATGGCCTTGTGTCTAAATGGTGCTATATGAATAAACTTGCCTTGCCTCTCTGTCCACAGTCGGACGTGGTTCATCAGAGTGTGTTTGATCTGATCCACACTGACGACCGCGCCACCTTCAGAGAGCAGCTTCACTTCGCTCTCAACCCGCCCAGTGTCGGGGAAGGAGACAGTAAGACTGGGAATGACATTACATTACATTTACATGTCATTTAGCAGACACTTTTATCCAAAGCGACTTACAACTGGAGCACACATTCATACACCGATAGCAGCAGCAGCTACCACGCAGGGTGCAAGCTAACTATCGGGAGCAACGTAGGGTTCAGTGTCTCTTTGCCCAGGGACACTTGGACATGTGGCGGGGAGACGTGGGATCGACCCACCGACCCTGCAGCTGAGGGTCGATCACCCTACCCACTGAGCTACACCCCCTCCTCCCCCCCATTTGACTTGAGATTAGTCCCACCTCTGTAGGAATAAGACATGATGTAACTAGTGACATTTCTCCAACTCTCTGGTTCCAATCATTCCCCAAGACCTGTAGAGGGCAACAGTCACCAAAAAAAATCCATTTCAGACACACACAACACCACACACACACACACACACACACACACACACACACACACACACACACACATTATTTATTTTTTTTTTCTATGGTTCAGGTAAAAGGTTCTGACATGTCATATTTTCTCCCTCCCTGTGTTCTCAGTCGTGCCCAGTAACGGCACCACAGTGATGTACAACCCCGAGCAGCTTCCCCCAGAGAACTCTTCATTTCTGGAGCGCAGTTTCGTCTGTCGCTTCCGCTGCCTGCTGGACAACTCCTCTGGCTTTCTGGTTAGTTTAAGTTTATTTATTTAAAAGGACATTGCATATTATAGACATTTACATGTAAATATACAGGATTGTAGCAGTGCTAATTTGCATCCTTAGTTAGTACAATATTTGAAGTTATACAGTCCAACAAATGTGGGTTAATTACCTTTGCTTAAAATTGAAAAAATCTCCCGAACATCTCATCATTTGAAGCCATTTCAAGAGACTATCAAATCATTTATGTTTTGCCTTGTCAAACTGTTTCCATGTTAAGCCTTTTGAAGTTGCTTTATTTTTCAATTAAAGGTGCAGACAGTGATTCTGGAGAATGCTTGTTGTCAAAATCACTTTTAATACACCAGATTAGTATGTCAGCCCACACTTAGTACGGATAGATAGCATTACAACACACACACATGCATTTTCTTTATGAGGGGTCATTTAAAAATCTCCCTTACTATATCAATTATTTAGGCAAGGCAAGTTTATTTATATAGCACAATTCAGACACAAGCCATTCAAAGTGCTTTACAGGGGCAAGATTAAAATACACAATACACATAAGAAAGCGAATGAATAGAAAAATGGTAAATGAAATGACTTGACTATATAGGCCTTCTACCGATTTTCTCAGCCCAAAGCGCTTTACATATCTTACACATTCCATTCATACACACCTCATACACGAGGCAGTAACACTTTTTTTTTTCATCCAACCAGGCTTTGAAGTTCCAGGGCCGTCTGAAGTACCTCCATGGCCAGAGGGTGTTACGGGACAACGGGACGTGTAACAAGTCCCAACTGGCTCTGTTCACCATTGCCACGCCCGTCCAGCCTCCAGCCATCGTGGAGATCAGAGCCAAGATGCTGCTCTTTCAAACCAAGCACAAGATGGACTTCACACCCATGGGCATTGACAGCAGGTATGACAAACACTTCTTTTATTTCGATGTATGTGTTATTTAGGCAAGTGGAGTTTGGGGAAAATAAATGACCTAACAGTTGGTAAAAGGAAAGGATTCATTTAAGCTAAGATGCCGCAGGCAAACATTAATTTTTTTTTTAAGCACTGGTCAATTTTGAGATTTGTGGCTATTTTGGCTTTCATAAAATGTTTTCTTCCATAATAGTATATCTTTCAAAAATAGTTACATTTTCATTTGTTTACGAGTTCGGGAAACATATTTACCTCACAGTTGACCAAAAGAAAGTATAATATTTTAATTATTATTATTGTTCTGTCATTTTCCTAAGTCTTATTACAAATATTGTACCTATTAAAAGACTGATTTCTTCAAATGATGTTTGGTGACTGATGTTTTTTCCAACAAAGACAAACTTTAATGTTATTTCTTTCTCTCTCCAGGGGGAAGGTTGTCCTGGGCTACTCAGAGACTGAGCTGTGTATGAAAGGCTCCGGATACCAGTTCATCCACGCAGCTGACATGATGTACTGCGCCGACAGCCATCTGCGCAGTACGTTGGCGATTTACACTTGACTATTGTTTGGTTATTTGAATGAGATGCAACAGCACTTTTATATTGCCAGTTTGATGTAATAAACAACAGGCAGGTGTATGCATTTAGGGTTATTTCTCATTAGAATATAGCTGCACTTGGGCTATTTGTCTTATGTCACAATACAGCATGTTTAAAATGTGTGTCAGTAAAAGTTACTTGTGTTGACATTTCAAAATGTTAATTGTCCAAAAACAATTAGTTTAGCAGGTGTATTAATTTAGTTCCTCGACTATCGCTGCATTGTACATGATGACATTGAACACATCGCAATGTAACTCAAAACAACCTATGTTACAAATGACAAAAAAAGGTAACATTTATTATTAACATGCACACATTAGAAGATTTTTTCATGTATGTAATTAAAGGAATACTGCTATTTTCAAATATACGGGATCATATGGTATTATTATTACCATTCAAAACTATATATATGGTCAATTAACCATGACAAGCAAAGAAATAACATGTCGGTGTTACCTTTTTAAGAGTAGTTAGAGTATTGGTAGACATTTCCTGCCACTGTTGCGCTATGTGCTCATTGTGTGTTGTGTGTGTCTTTGTGTCACAGTGATGAAAACAGGGGAGACCGGTCTGATTGTCTTCAGGCTGCTCAGTAAGTCTGGAGGCTGGGTCTGGGTCAAGTCCAACGCCAAAATGATCTTCAAGGGAGGGAGACCCGAGTTCATCATTGCTTATCAGAGGGCTTTACTGTGAGTCAAAGTCAAAGTCAAAATGATTTCTATAGCACATTTAAAAACAACATCAGTTGACCAAAGTGCTATACAAGATACAATACAAAATAACATGAAAGATATGAAAAAATAAGTTAGGAGTGTCAACTTGTGTTTAAGTGTTTGATCCTTAATTGACCTTCCAATGTCACTGAAGGTTGGCTGAAATTTCGTTGCTATTCTTAAACATATCCAAGACTCAAATCACCACCATTGCGCCATCCCACTACTATGTATTATATGGAAAAATAATTCATTCTTATTTATCTTATTCAAATAATTAAACTGGCATTGAAAGGGTTAAAATCCTTAAAAAAAAATAAAAAAAAAATGATTGAAATTTATGGTAGTTTTGAGCAAGTGTGAAGTTGTATAAGAGATGTGTGATAAAAACGCTGAATATTTGAGTAGGGCACTAAGTTTAAAAATAGGGTTAATAATTAAATATGTGTAAAAGTTTAAAAACAAATCCAAATAAATATAGATATTGCAGAGACGACCATTTGTATGTTACACAATACAGGTTACATACATAAAGTAAAAGACATATCTTGTTGTCAGTGATGTGATATGTGCTTATTTTGTCTATGTATATTCCAGTAACGCCGAGGGTGAAGAGTTCCTGCGTCAGCGTCAACTGCCGCTGCCCTTCAGTTTCACCACAGGAGAGGCCGTGCTCTACAACACCGGCCCCACCGTCGACCTCAAGCAGTTCCAGATGGACAAGATGTTCGGCGTGGACAACTCCCAGGCGGACGTGACCCCCGGTTCTCTCCTGGACTGCTTCCTCAAACAGGACGAATCTGTTTACACCCGGACCATAGACCCCCGTGCCCGTGGACCAGGTCTTCATGGACACACACGCGCTGGTCAGTGTAGGCAGCGACACCTGGCAAGACAGCGGCTCTACCACCACCACCGGCGAAGTCCGTGGTGGTGAAAGAGGAGGCCAAGCAGTCCGTCATGGCCGTCATCGACAGCATGGAGAAGATGGCACAAAATGGCGACTTCAGCACGGCCTTGCAGAGCCTGGACGTGGGCAGCGAGGAGCTGATGGAGTGGGAGAGCGCCCTCAAGAGGCTGAGTCAGGGAGAGAACCAGCAGAACGACGTCAGGTCGGAGCTGGACAGCGTCCTCACCAACGACATTTTCGACTACATCGACAGCGTCTTGTTCAAGGAGAAAGGGGAAGACTGTCTCGACGCCAGCCCTCCCGCTTGCCTCACGACGGTCAACAACAACAAAACACTATAACCAGCAGGCCGTCAATGGACAGCTGTTTAACACACCCAGCCCCGATTGCACTTACTCCCCGACCAACGGCCTCTACGCTCACCAGCCCAACACAATGAACGGAGCGGTGATCACGGGGCAGAGCTTGGCCCAGTCCGCTCCCAATCCCATATTCAGACGGGACCCAGAAGCTGTCCCACCGCGGGCCCTTGGTGACCGACAGCAGCGTCATGCCCCCTCTGCACCAGCTGCAGCTCCAGGACATCTTCACTCCGTCCATAGAGCTTCCGGAACTCACTATCCCAGATGCCCCGGCGGCTTTTCAATCCTGCAGGCAGCAGCAGGCGTCTCTCAACCAAATGGCCATGTTGGGACAAACACAGTCCAATCAACAGCTTCTCATGCAGTGTCCTCAAAACGGTGTGCAAGCTCCTGTGAATGGATTTTTCCTTCAGAGCTCCGGCAAGCAACCAAACAGTGTTGTAGCACCAATACAGGGGTTATGGATATTTTGCCTCCTCTCATCCCTTGCAATGACTTTAAAAGCTGCAGCCCACCTAACATCCCGATTCCCTTTGCTACGGCATGTCTCCAAGGGACGCCGGATCTTTGGAAAGCCAGCAGCAAGTTCAGCAGTGGCCTCAGAAGCTGCCAAACACTGCTGGTTAATACAGAACGGACATGAGCTAATGCTAGCTTCACACAGCCAAAATATAGACGGACAAATGTACCCGCTCGCGTTCCCGAGAAGCGCTGTCACAACCAACGGACTGAACCACGCTCAGCAGGGGCGGCTGGCGTGCGGACAGGCGGCGAATCAGTACATGTACAACCAACAGCACTTTTCTTCCCCCTCCGCTCCACAAGGGGGCCACGTCCTGGACTTCAATGGGACTTTAGGGCACACGTCGCTGGATCAGAGTCCTCCGCAAGGCTCCTGCTACTTCCAGTGGAGCCGCAGCGAGCCTATAGTGGGCTCGACGGTCATAAATCAAGAGAACGCTAACATTAGCCCGATTAGCATGCCAAACAATATGGCCGCCCCATCTTCTTCTTCTTCTTCATCGGCAGAGCATGCGGTCAACATGCAGCGCTACCTGGAGTGCCACAGACAGAGCCACTTTGGGTTGGATCCATTCACCCAGCAACAGTAGTAGAAAGAGAAAGTGAAATGTTGAGAGCAGATAATAATGATGTAAGAATATAGTAAGAAAATGCCATTTGTACGGTTTCTGAGAGCTAAAAGTGACACGTTTAAACGGCTTGTTTAGTCAGACCATCAGAACACTTGAAAACCCAAAAAACTCAAATCAGTTTTATTTATACAGCCCCATATCACAAATGTACTAGATACCATTCACAAATTAAAACTAAGACGAGTTGTACACTATCCACATTTGAGAAGCTGGCATGAGAAAATATATTTTTGAAATGGCTATCTGTAATTGATTACGTCACAGCACTAATATAATATAAATTAAAAATATTAATAATAATAATAATTTGAAAAGACAATTGAAAACCAGAAATAATGATATCAGTTATTGATATCAATACGCCTTTATCTTTTGCATTTTTTTTTTTTTTTATTCTGCATGTACTTCATAACTATCACTACTCATACACAGTCATTTGACATGTTACAGATATCCTGTAATCCATCTTCTCTGTCTGTTCAGCAGGATGACAGTCAGCTGAACATAATGGACTGTTTGCCACCGTCGCTGCTCAAGACGTAACCATTGTGTACGTGTCACAATAGAGCCACGCCATGTTGTTTTATTCTTCTTCTTCTGTTGCATCAAATACTGCAGCAGTCTGCCTGTATCAGAGCTCACCCACAGACTCTCATGCGTCCGCTCATTGTCTTATAATGTTTTATTATCACTCTGTAACTTGTATACTCTGTGCAGTATGTCATGTTTAAACATGTTGCTTCTCAGTTTTTGGTGAAGATACACTATTGTAATAATAAGAAATTATATTCAGAATACAGGTGCATCTAAAATGTTTGGATATCAACAAAGTTTGTTTCTATCATTTAATTAAACAAGTGAAACTTTCTTATATTCTAGGTTATTTACACATAAAGTGAAATGAATCGAGAAAAAACATACTTTCCAGAAGGCTGAAATTTCTGTATTATAATATATTCCTTTTTTCAAAATAGTTTTTATACAATATTCTAATCATTTGAGATACTGATTTTTTTTATTCCATGAGATATAAGCCGTAATCATCAAAATTAAAAACAAAAAAAAAAATGACATACACGTCATGTAACGAATTTAGACTATATAAAAGTTTCACTTTTTGAATGGACTTTTCCATGATATTCAATATTTTTTTTAGATGCACGTGTAGGAATAATGAAGTATGAAGCCACATGTGCATTTACCAGGATGGAGCTTGAGCTAGAGGAGATTGGTCTAAGCAAATCCAAAATAGCCAAAGAAAGAAAGTTTTTATAAGGGAAACCAGATGGCCACTTCCTTATTTGCAGCCATATAAAACCATTAAGATCCCAAGTTTAAATACCTTATACAATAAACAGGATGTACTGTATAAATATAAATAATATAATCACTCTTATATTTGATGCTTTACACAGTTGATACCTTTTCTAAAAGAAAATGTCGTCATATATGTAAACAAATTTTAAAAAGAATTGTAAAGAATCACTCAAAGTGAAACACAGGTGTACCTTCACATTAATATTATCACAAATATGTGTATATTTTTTTTTACTGAAATTCTTAAATGTGGTTCATTTAATAATGTGTATAAATGCAATCTGTATAATTGGCTGTACTGGTAGTATTAGTCCGTCTGGCTGAGCAGCAAAAACATGTCCTCTGTGCCGAATGCATCAACACATAATACAGTATGTGTATTTTATCTGAATGCATTTTAAATGTGCTTTTATGGAGAATGCTTTCCAGTTAGCGATGCGTTTGCCAAACATTTAATTTATACAACCGACCCACTCAGCCAACAGCGCAACAACATACATACATTTAGCTTGTGCCTTCACGCTAAATAAAGCAGCTTAAAAGCATCTCCATATGACATATATTTTGCCTTCTTGTATAAAGCTTTGTCAATTCATATTATTATTCCCTCTGCAGTCCTTGTTTCTCTTAAGACTTCGTATGCAGTAATACAAGGGAAGCCACGTCCATATAAGGAGTTACAGTTAACTAGTACACTATATCTCCAATGTAAATGAATAAGGTTTCAAATCCCTTAGTGCATTGTTAAGGCCCTGAGGAATTCCTTAAAGTATTTCCCGACACTATGGAAACAAGGGAATATACTTCAGCTGTGAAAGTTAACCTTAGAAAACATGTGGACATTTTTAACGTTGCTGTTGTTTTTTTGCCTGCATGTGCTCTTCAGTCTATATTGGCTTTTATTATTATTATTTTTTTTTTTTTTGCCAGACATCTTTAATATCAGCACTACGTAAAACAACAATAATGTTTTGATTAACCCAAATGAGAACAGCATTAAACATGGCAGCTCTGTTGTATATTCTTCCAAGTATTTCACCTTCCCTGAAAAAGACCATGTTAAAGCTATAGTGCGTAATTTTTATAAAAAAAATTCTGAGCCCCTGTGTCACTGTCAAGGGCTGACACAAGTTGGTAAAAGCTGCCATACTGAGAAATACAGAGAGTTTTTGGGAGCTGATAGGCTTAGTCAACTTTGCGTCAACTCCTTAAGGCGATGGCTTGAATGTAACCGATCGTTCATTCATATGAAAAAGTTACGCACTATTGCTTTAAGTAAAATCTTATCGATATATTTAAAGCACAGATACAACGGCCTTCTTTGCTGTGTATCTGAGTCACTTATTTGTTCTTTGTTGTTATGGAAACCTCACTCATTGCAGGCCCTCGGACAGAATATAAAAATAATCTTGGACTTTGATACAGACATGTCATGACTGTAGCCACTATATGTAAACAATACCTGGAGCCAAATGTTCTCTCGACAGCTGTGTTGATGTTTTAAACGCTAACGTGCCTCGAAAATTGCCATATTTTCTGTTAGTATTTCTGTCATTTGTATTTAAAAAAAAAGGAAAAAATAAGCAAAACAAAAAACACATCAATGTAATCCACTTATACATATTTTTTTGCCATTTAGCCATCGTATCTATGTCGTACTTTATGTTAAACAGATAACCAGGCTTTGTCTACTGTTGTTAAATGCCTTTTTTTCATAAATACACGTGTGCAATGATTTAATCTTGTGTGTTGTCTCATTTATTTATAAAAAATAAAATGTTTTGTTGAAGATCACATGAAACTATATTGGACTGTGGAGAGAACCATGGGGAATGCTGCAGTATATAGTAATTCATCTCAGCAGTAAGTAGTGTATATAGACTACTGTGTCTGGATGAATCTATAAAACTGGATTACTCACTAAATAACAAGTCACACATCATATAGCCTAAATGGAAGACCCATACTATTTTATTTAATCACCTAATATTTCAGGAGAATGTGTTTGCTGCCATTCAAAATCACCACCAGTAACAATCAACAATGAAAATAATCTTTAACTGCAATTCCAAAAACTACCTGTGGGGACCGACAGCATGAATGAGCCATCAAAGTATCTGTTCTATTCCTTAAAACAATGATTGGATGTGTGTAAAATACTATAAATTCATGAACAATTATGGTCCAACTGAAACCAATATCTATATATGTCCTGACTGAGATGGCAATACTGTCTTCTACAATAGTCATTTATAGCCAATAAAGCTTTATTTTTATTTTTAAATGATATGAGCAAATGATACAGATGAGGGAGGCAAGTAGGCATGTTAACTAAACTTTGTAGAAAGTAAAGTGCAAGTTAGAGAAGAGAACAAAAAGTGAATGAGTGTGTGTATAGGAGGAGTTGAAGAGATGGGAAAAACTATAGAAAACTGAACTGGCTGCCTTGTAATGTAATGCTGTTTTTATCCAGCAGAGGGCGTTCTCCCCTCTCCCCTTCACTGTCTCATGTGAACAGCTTCAGTTAACTGTGCACACAACCAGGGCAAATCAAAGGTCAGTCCAGATCAACGGTCACACGTCTATTAATCAGTATTGCGATGTGAATCAGTACTATACAAATCACTATTAATATTACTTGTCATTAATAAAATGTCATCAAACAAAAACAAACAGCTCATACTTTTGAAACTACTAAACATGAATAAGTAGCATTTGAAAATATTATCAACTTAATAAAATATTTTAAACAGTTCCAGGGTCCAATCCTGATGCTCGATTTTTTTTATGCAGGATAAAAAAAAAAATAAAAAAAATAATAATAATAATAAAGTATAATATTTCAGTTAAATTTATTCCATTAACTTAGGGTCGACTGTGCTGCCTACATGACATTATAGTCATTCAAATTCTGAATGTATTTTGGTTTTAAGGAAAATAGGAATAATACATGTGTGTGGCCTGTGTACTCATCTGATTCATGTGTATTCATCATAGGTCTTGACGTTCTTACTGTCAGAAGTTTGCCAAAGTTATTAGTTGGAATTTCCTTGAACGCCGTAAAATAAAATCAGCTGTTTTCCCCCAAAAACCAGAACTTAAACGATCAACTATAAAGCCAAAACCAACTTAAATTGTTCACTAGTTTATTTGTTTTCCACTTGAAAGGCACATTCTAGGGCTAGCGGACAGAGAGCCTGCGTGCTTATACTAATATAATATACTTTGGATTGTAGGATAGGATTTGCCTGTTCCCTTTGATTGCCTGTGTCTTTCATTTAACACCGCACGCTGAGTTTATTCAAACATACAAAATACAGCTCTGGAAAACATTAAGAGACCACTCCAAATGTTCAGTGTCTCTCGTTTTACTATTTATAGGCATATATTTGAGTAGAATGAACATTTTGGTTTTATAATAGAAACTACTGACAACATTTCTATCAAATTCCAATTAATTTTTTGTCAATAAGAGCATTTTATAATGGAGATACAATCTAATCCCTTAACTACAAGCACATCATAACTCTGGACAATACAGCATGGTGGTGTTGTTAGTGCGTGTTTAAAGAGTCACCTTGGAGTTCTAACAGTGAATCCAAACCCATGTATCAGCTGTCGTGTTGCTTTGCCACAGTGTGTGTGACCAAGTGGAAAGGGAACAAGATTGAGGTGTTCTCTGTCTACACTGTCCAGTTCATCTCCTGTCTGAGTGTGTGGGCGGGCACAGCAACCTTCACAACCTGGACCTTTTATTTGAGAGAGAGAGAGAGAGAGAGAGAGAGAGAGAGAGAGAGAGAGAGAGAGAGAGAGAGAGAGAGAGAGAGAGAGAGAGAGAGAGAGAGAGAAAGAGAGAGAATTGTTTTATCCAAAATGTACTCCCTTTAGTGGCTTCTGTAGACGGTACAACAGACATTATTTGAGCTGGGTAAGTGCAGTGGAGGGAGGGTGCTCAGCTTGTTGCCATGCCAATGACAACAGTGGACGCGTCACACTTTTCCCCAATTGTTCCCCCCTTAGTTTAAAAATAATAATTAAAATCTATCAAAGATACAAATCTAAAAAGGGATTTTACCGTAAAGGGCGTCTAATGCTGTCTACTTCTGAGGGGGTGTGAGGGACAATTAAAGTTACAGGTACACAACCTTGATTTGCAGACAATAATAATAATAATAATAATAATAATAATAATAATAATAATAATAATAATAATAATAATAATAATAATAATAACAATAATAATAATAATGATGATGATGATGATAATAATAATAATAATAATAATAATAATAATAATAATAATAATAATAATAATAATAATAATAATAATAATAATAATAATAATAATAATAATAATAATAATAATAATAATAATAATAATAATAATAATAATAATAATAATAATAATAATGCATTTTATTTGGAAAGCACTTGTCTTTGTTAAAGGTTTGTAGAATTAAATGACATTTCCGCCTACACGGATGCCGCCATGTTGCACCGCCATGTTTCTACAGTAGCACAGAATGGACAAACTTAACGGCCATATGCATTTTTTATATAGGTGGGCGTCCTTGGGAAATGCACCTGTTGGAAAACGAAGAAGAAGAGTAATAAATAACTAAATACATCTTCACCTCATCACTTGATATTGTGGAAAGACTTGAGGCAGTGGTGGATGATGCCATCTTTAGTAACTAGCTTCTTGTCCTTGAAGGCCACCGTAGCTTCTATAATTATTCATAAGGGAGGGGGGTTAGCAAGGGAGCGTTGCAATGATGCCACTTAATTTTCTGATATTACACACGTGAATCTCAAAGTGCTAGACAGACTATACAGACAGTGGCTTTCTTCTTCCCTTGTTGTGTTGTTGCTCAGAGCATGAAAAATACATTTGCAGCTGCGGCGGTGTCCGTCCCGCGAGACACACACAAACACACAATGTCCAAACAAACACTAGAACCTTCCCTTGTCCCCGACAGGCTTGAAGGGCAAGTGTCTGAGGACTTCTGCATGAGAGAACAAATACTGTAGATACACTCAAACAAACAAGCTGGTCTCTAGACAGTCCATTCAAAGTCACGGCAGGTCAGTTTTAATTTACATAGCCAAAAATCAAAAAGTACAATATTATGACGCAGGTTTCAAGAAGCTAACATACACTGCCCAGCCAAAAAAAAAAAAAAAGTCACACACTCAAATATCTTGTGGACCATCTTTAGCTTTGATTACGGCACATATTCGCTGTAACACATTTTGATAAAAGTGAAAACTGAAAAAAAACTGAAGCAACCCTAGATCATAAAGTACACTGCCACACACACAGGCTTGTACAGTAGGCACTAGGCAAGATGGGAGCATAACTTCATCCACCTCTATTCTTACCCTGAGGACTTCTGCATGAGAGAACTAATACTGTAGATACACTCAAACAAACAAGCAGGTCTCCAGACAGTCCATTCAAAGTCACGTCAGGTCAGTTTTAATTTACATAGCCAAAAATCAAAAAGTACAATATTATGCCTCAGGGTTTAAGATGCGTATGAGTGTCTGTTAAGGTGTTTCAGGCCAGACACTGCAGGTGAACATAGGGCAGGCATTTTAACTTATAGATCTCATTACGAAACTTTGCAGGTAGATTACTTACATTAAAACAATACCTGTTTCTCCGCTGCCTCTCACTCACCCCTGTGGCCTGTCAACATGGACAGTCAGCACCATCTTTCATTTGACAAAAAAAGGGTTATTGAAAACGACGCAATATTAGATAAAAGGCAAACCAAGCCCAGGGTGACCAAACATTTTTTTTTTAAAGTTTACTACACATAGGCCTGAGCAGGGGCCTTTAGTGGGGCCTTTAGTGGGCAGCAGTATCTTCAGTCTGGACTTTGGTGATAGACTGGAGGGTTGCTGGTTCAAACATGGAGTGTGGACTGGTATCTGGAGAGAATCCAGTCCACCTCCTGGGCTCTGCCATGGTGAGGTGACCCAAGAGCAAGGCACCAAACCTCTCAAACTGCTCTGTGTGACAGGCTGCTCAACACTCTGACATCTCTCCATTCATTGCATGTGCATACAGTGGGTCCTGTTTGCCTTTATGTCTGTTTTTCAGACAGCATTTGTGTGTGTAGATTAATAAAAGCAGACTTTTTTTTAATATTATTATTTTTTTTTTCATTTTTAAGCTTTATTAGACCACAGGCCGGATTCGAACCCGTGGTCTGCTGTGAAGAGAACTGAGCCTCATATATAGGGGGGTGCTCTGACCACTACACCATGAGTGCCCCAAATAATGACTTTGATCTTCAAAATAATAAAATATGAAATCCTTTATGAAGGAGGGAACTGCTTTTTGATAGATAAAATGCAGTCGACTACAATTCAACCTATGGAGCATGTTGGCCTAGATTTTCTCTTCCTCCCTTGTGTGTGTGTGTGTGTGTGTGTGTGTGTGTGTGTGTGTGTGTGTGTGTGTGTGTGTGTGTGTGTGTGTGTGTGTGTGTGTGTGTGTGTGTGTGTGTGTGTGTGTGTGTGTGTGTGTGTGTGTGTGTGTGTGTGTGTGTGTGTGTGTGAGTGTGTGTGTGATGGGTGGGGGGTCTTCAGCACCCTGAGGGGGTCAGATCTGGTCATGTGACTCAATGTATGTATGAATCTCCATAGTTGAAACATGGAGACGTTTTATTTCTTTGTCTGCTGTCAAAACACGACTACTGTTGAACGTAGGCAGCTGTGTTTTCACACAATCGGACAAGAGGCTGAACATGCTCGTGATGCTTATAGCTGGAAGGTGCAGGGCTGGAAATGGAATAAATTATTTTTTTTTCTAAATACTAGTGGGCACCCTTGATTCATTTCAATGTATTTAATGTATTGTATTGCGTGTATATAACCTGCAGTGTGTAGAATTTTGGGTTTTATTTCCTAGCAGATTTTGTAGAAAGTAATTATAATATCCATAAGTACATTTAATTTAGTGCATAATAGCTGAAAAAAATGTTTTTAATTATTTTTTTCCCCTTAGAAAGGGTCTCATATATGTCCATATTTCTGCATATTTTGGACCAAGGCCTAGTGCCGCGATCTTGAAAGTGTCAAAGTTGAAATGTCATCAGGTGCATTAAAATTTTGAATTGTTCTTGTCATTGAAGGCAACTGTAGCTTCTGTTATTATTCGAAAGGGTTGGGGTTACCCAGGGAGTGTTGCATTCTAGAACTTTGTAGAACTTTCTTGATGATGTCATATTACACACTGCACCTTTAAGTCCACTGTTCACTTGTATTCTGTACATTATAATTTGCAACATTAAGGTTTATATAAATGCAGTGTCAGTTTGTATTATATAGTTGGCTAAAGAAGGACATATACAATCTGTATCAGAGTAGTGACTGAAATATGACTGTTATGTGAGTAAGAAGGTATCGAAATTATTGTTGAATTGATTGAATTCATTTGAGTTTTTTTCAAATAATTTAAATGGATGTATGTGATTCTTTAAAGTATGTATAACTACAGGAGCTAAGAGCAGGGCATTCTTCCTTTCTTTTTTGACAAGGTATTTCAGAGATATCAAAGCTCCTTACCACTCTATACTAAAAATATTCCGTTATATCAAGATCACTTGCCTACTGAATGAACATATAATAACAAGAAAATTTGCTTTTTTTTCTCTATCACAAGATGATACTATTCATACTCATGTTTTAATTAGTATATAACACCTTGAAAATAAAAGTTGTTGTTGGTTATGACCTTAGAATCAACTGCCTTACGTGTTTTTAAACATTGGTGTTGACCAGAAATGCATTAGGGGTCAGGCAGCAAGGGTGCGTTGAAATCTAGATAACGTAAAATACTAATTTATTACATACTGTTACTTTAAAAAACTCTGTCCAGATCCTTTTGTTCCAAGTTCCACTCTGTTCTTTTAGGAATAGGCTATAGGGCCTACTGATTCTTATTCCCCAAGACATCACCATCTCAGCTCAATCGCCCAAATGTCCCACAGTCCCCTCAATGCAAAACCCCCCTCAGAGTGTTTCTCTTTGGCACATTAAAATGAATTGAGTTACATTATTTAAACAGTCTAACCCCTGACCCACATTCAGCCCGGGCCACTGCAGGGCTCAACATAAACCTCCATCTCGCTCTCTATCTGCGCGCTGATTGGACGAAGGGACTGTCTCGGGAGCGCGCCGGCGGGGACACGCTCGGCCTGTGTTTCCAGGAGACTCTTCCACGTGCCCGCGCCTGACTCTCGCTCGCAACCAACTCCCATACAGTCTATCTATGCTCGCTCCGGTTTTGTATCAGAAGAAGGCAAGCCTACGTGAGCGCGCTCCCGTCAGAAATCTGTGTCGGGCGTGCCCCCGCCAGTGGAATGCGCGTCCCCGTCCCCCCTCTCTCGCGCGCAGCTTCTCGTCCGGCGCTAATTGAGGAGAGCAGCACCGATGAAGATTATACAATGTAAATACTTGAAGCCTTTTGCTGCGTTTATGTGAAGTTTTTTCGGCGTATTAATACACCGGAGGAGTTATGGTGAGGGGATGCGTCTGCAGAGATCGTCTATTCTCTGATTGAAGTCCGTTATTTTTTGATCTTTGCGAGGATGGAAAGTCAACGTCGCCTTTTTACGTGGAGCAAGTTCTCCTTCGCGTGAAGTGCATTGGAGGAAACCGGCTGGTGATTTTTTTTCTACTCGGTCGTTCGTTTTTTTCGTTAGTTCAAGATATTTTTCTTTGCACATTTTCAAAGTGAAGCGGCCCAGAAACACTGAAACAAAAGCCCGACCTGCTAGACCCAAACTTTGGCTTATTTTTCCATTTTTATTTTTTATCTAGGCCTATTGTTTTTTTTTGTCTTCAGATTTATTAGGAAGCATTCCCTTTTTTGATTTGGAGGATTACAGCCGAATATTGTCGCTGGTTTACATGTAGCGGCGAACGAGCCTGTGTGTGTGTGTGTGTGGGTGAGTGTGTGTTTGTGTGACGGATTCATCATCAGGGGGCTTATATAACAGGAGCCGTCATGTATGCGGGACGCAAGAGGAGAAAACCCGTTCAAAGAGCGTAAGTTAATAGTATTTGTCATCTTTGTTTTTATTGTTGTCAAACCCCAATGATATGCACTGAAAACAATCCTGGTTTTAACATGTAAAATGCATGAAGAAAAAAAAACGGTGTCAGTTTTTTCTGCTGCACCTGCCTATTGCCTAACACTGAGAACAAACATTTTTTACTTAACAATTCGTTTTGCTTCTACATAGCAATGCATTATAAAGCATAAACAACATTTAAAATAACTAAGTATATTTCTTACAGTGTGTGAGATGTTGTGCAGGGTCGCTTTTAATACTCGGGGATTATTTCGGGCCTTTAACCGCGGCCTCATTTTAACCTTCAGCTCTTAGTGGATCTGTATTTACTAAGAGCCATGTTCGAGATAATCCCGCAAATAAACGAAAAGAAAACAAACAAACAATTTTTTTTTTAAACGATGCATGTTAACCCATTTTTTTATTAATTTTTTTTAGTATTTGATTTCCCTAGCTGGGACCCTCCTACAGGGTGTTACGCCATTTTCTGTCAAAACGCCCTTCAGAGATGCAAAGGGACAGCTCATTTGCTTTTCTGCTAGGGTTGTTGTGGTTGGTTAAGCATATTTAACTTGATTGCCTTTCGTAAATCCATGTATTTTTTTTTGGGCTGCCATCATTATGCTTTGGTAACTGCCCCCTGACTATTTGTATGCTCTTTCTTATAGCCTACCTTCGGCCCGTGTGAAGGATTTTACCCCACAAAGATACGTCTTTCAAGCATATGCATTTAAAATATGTTGATCCAACTGTCCAAATTAAAGATATCTCGATGTTACTGTAAAGTCTGATGCTGCTGCATTAACTGTTAATGTGTGACATCGCAGCCGGGCAGCCATTTTCCTGCCAGCATATAACAACTAATATATAAAATCTATAGAAGGAAGAGGCCAGCGTCATTTGAGAGGCCTACGCGTTTGTTGTTCGATGTAATTACATGTGATTTGACTTTGGAAAAATTCCAAAATTACACAGTGCAACACAACAGGCAACTGATGCTGGATGAGAACATTATTGACGTGTGTTGTGTGTGTGTGTGTGTGTGTGTGTGTGTGTGTACTTGTAAATGTGGCTTTGTGAGGACCAATTTAAGTTATTTAACCATCGGACAGAGGACAATTTTTTGAAAGTGAGGACGTTTGGGCCTATTCTCACTTTGGACTGTGTGTGTTGTGTGTGGTGTGTTTTTTTTTGTGTGTGTGTTGTGTGTGTTGTTAGTGTGTGTGTGTGTGTGTGTGTGTGTGTGTGTGTGTGTGTGTGTGTGTGTGTGTGTGTGTGTGTGTGTGTGTGTGTGTGTGTGTGTGTGTGTGTCCAATGACGTTGCTTGCTTTAATAATACATTCATATCTTGATATGAGTAATTCATGACTTAGCCTGTGGGTGAAAACATGTTGTAGGCAGTTTAAGCGTTCCCATTTTAAAATGTTTTTTTTTTAATCTGAGAGAGTTTGAATTGGGCAGTAACTGATCTTGTTGTGTTAGTGCATTGGGATAATTCCTAAAAAGGAGACAGGCTGCTGCTTTAAATGGGTCTCATTAATATCCATGTAACCCTTATTCGTAATGAGGACACACTAAACGTTTTGGTTTTAATTTGACTTGGTGGATCTGGGTTTTTTCAGCTGGACATATAGGCCTTCACAACACACACACACACACACACACACACACACACACACACACACACACACACACACACACACACACACACACACACACACACACACACACACACACACACACACACACACACACACACACACAGAAGCAGTCAATAAGGTAGGCTATAAACGTTTTAAAAGCAGACAAGATTTAAAGATTAAATCTATTTAAAAAAGAGAGAGATATGAAGAGCCTCAGTCAGATTAAATAACCAATTATAAGAAATAACCTTTTACTCCTTGGAAAATTCGTCCATACCGAACAAAATAAATCATATTTGGCTTAATAATACAAATGAAAATAAGCGTTTATTTCAGCAGTTAGCACACTCAGGCAAAAGACAGAGCAGCACTGCAGCAGGTAAAGCTCACTGACACACAGTATAAACAAATCTCCAAATCCATATTCACGTCAGCTGATACAATGTGACAGTGTGTGTGTGTGTGTGTGTGTGTGTGTGTGTGTGTGTGTGTGTGTGTGTGTGTGTGTGTGTGTGTGTGTGTGTGTGTGTGTGTGTGTGTGTGTGTGTGTGTGTGTGTGTGTGTGTGTCATGGGTCATGACAAGTCATAGCAGATCAACTGTGTACTCTCTGTGAGCTCGTATTGCTGTATGTATTGGCCAGCCATCTTTGATTTAGAAAAACTAAATGCTCCTTTTTAACAACACTATCTCCTTAAATATACCAGAACATTTTTTTTTGTCAAGTGTGTGTGTGTGTGTGTGTGTGTGTGTGTGTGTGTGTGTGTGTGTGTGTGTGTGTGTGTGTGTGTGTGTGTGTGTGTGTGTGTGTGTGTGTGTTGACCTACAGAACATGGGCCAATCCAAAACTCAGACCACAGTATCAGAATTCCCGCTGTGAGATCATAATGGAAATCATTTGTAAATGCATTAAACTGCCTCAACACTTCCTCTTCCAGTCTTCATATCAATACCTTGTCAATATGCTTTTTCCCATGTTGTTATAGCTGTGTGTATTGCAGACTTTGAGCTTGAGGGTTTCAGGTACCAGGTGTTTAAAAAAAGAATAATTATATCAGAAAGAATGGCAAGGCAAGTTTATTTCTATAGCACAATTCAGACACGAGGCCATTCAAAGTGCTTTACAGAGGCATACAATACATTAAGATTAGACATTAGAAAAAGCATTTAAAAGATAGTACAACAAAGAAAGGATTCATGATTAGACATTAAACATTTAGACAGCAATGTAGAAGGGCTGAAATGAAAATTACGTGACTAACAATAGGCAAGGCAAGGCAAGGCAAGGCAAGTTTATTTATATAGCACAATTCAAACACAAGGCCACTCAAAGTGCTTTACAGGGCAAGATTAGAATACATAAAACACATTATAAAACATTTAAAAGCGAATAAAAGAAGCAGAAAAAAAAAAAATATATAGTTATTTTGATATATATTCTATTTAAATAAAATTACTCTTTCATAGTTTCAAACTAATTTTAAAATATTTGGTAATCTGTATTCACAAAACCAAATAGAATGTATTTTGAGGCAATCTTCACCTACATTAGACATCATGTAAGCCCATCACATCCGTGCCTGTTCGGACTATACAGTATATGTCCCTATATATGTCAGTGTTTGTTTTTCTACCTTGCTATTTATATTATGTGTCTGTGTTGTTCAAGTAAAGTACTTTATGTTGTCATTCCACATTATTATCTTAATTTTTCATCGCATTTTGCAAAATATTAAACCGACAATATTATGATGTGCTGCATCAGACAAATAATATAAACTGTTTAAAAAAATGTCAGAGGGAAATAAATTCTATATTTTAACATATAAATAATTTTTTTGGGATTTATTGGCCCAAAATAACGAAAAACACTTGTCAGGATCACACTTTGAAAAATATAAACCATACAATGTTGAGGGATATGTCTTGAAAAGGCTATGAATGATATCATACTCTATTTTTCACTGAGGCAGTCAAGACCAAAGCATTTTCACATAGATATTATATTTGATGTTTATTTACTAGCACCATTTTTAGAAACCTATTACGTAACTAAAAATAGTTGGAAATGCTGAGCCCCTGTTGACAAAGTGAGTAGAATGTGTTGTTACAATTTCACACATACAGAGAGGAGAGGCAAATTAACTATATGAGCCAGGAGCTGATGTTGAGCTAAAAATAACACACCCACACACACACACAAACACACACAAATACACAAAGCAAAACCTATAAATTGAAATTTTGTTTGAACATATTGCTGTTATAATTTACGGTAGCATTGTGTCATTTTAAAGTAAAGTGTATGCAACGATAGTATATACAACGTTTTAGTAATGCTAAACTACTTTTTCCACTTTAAATTATACAGTAGAGCTCTCATTTCCCCCCAAATTCTGTCCCAAAATATGATGTTTAAAATCCCAAAAAGATTTATTTCAATGCACTCAAAATCAGATTTAATCCCGGGATTGGATGTCACAGATTTTGACCTGTTAGAGTACCACAGGGTTATCATAAAAAATAAAAAATAAACATTGGTACTTCTCCTCCTGTCATGGATTAAAAAAAATTATATCAGTACAAAAATACATTTTGGGAGGTCCTCTTTGCATGGGGCCGGTGTGATATTCTGACAGTATGATATCCTTAAGCAAAAATACAATTTTTCATGGTTTCATGGTTTCATGGTTTTGCGATTACAGCTCTCAAATGTGTTATTTGGAAGTGTCTGGGTCAATAAACAACAACTTTCTTTTCGGCTGAACATAATAATAAAATAGAGTATTCTGAACATAAACTTGTCTGAAAACAATACAATAAATAAAATATTTATATTTAACTAATACCTTAGAACGGTATGACAGAACATAATAGCCGTTTTCAAACTGCCGGTATACCTTGAAACCGGTTATCGGCCACGGCCATAGTCTTAAAGGTGCATTATGTAACTTTCGGTGTGTCAGAAAAGGGAATATTTTCAAAAATATTCGGATTTGATTTATTATGACAGAAGTATTCAATACTAAGAATAACATGTAGAGAAGGTATGTTTTGTAAAGTAACTGCAGGTTTTGCAAATGTAAACAAATCCTCCTCCTCTGAAACTGTATAGTGCACCTTTAATGAATGTAGATGATTTTGACATTTTGTATTTTTCTATATAATATCAATCAAGGTAAAGCAGGCCCCAGTCAAAGGGTTGAATAGAAAAAAGAATACGAGAATTAAATGTCCAAACTTTAATTTAGTGCCACCATATTGTTATCATCTCGACATTTGTTACTGACTTTTAATGGGGCCCTAAATGGTACCTATCTAAATGAATTATTTTGACTACTAATTACTATTCTATATGCTATCCATCAGGGTGAAGCAGGCCCCAGCAGAAGTGACCAAGTCCAACCCTTCCAAACGGCACCGGGACCGTTTGAATGGAGAGCTGGAGAGGCTGGCTAGTCTGCTGCCCTTCCCCGACGAGGTGACCACCAGCCTGGACAAACTGTCCATCCTCCGCCTCAGTGTCAGCTACCTGAGGGCCAAGAACTTCTTCTCTGGTAAGGCTCACTTTTTTTCTCCTTTGAAAACAGTTGATTAAAGGTGCTATGAGAAACTTTTTTTATATTTCTGAAACAGTCTCATTTTTTCTCTGATGATCATGAATTACATGTAAAAGCAAAGGAGAACATCAGTGCAAAGAATGCTATTTTTTTTTACATAGTTTTTCTTAATGCCTTTGTCATGGGTACGCTCACCCACTTTTTTACTAGTCAAGATATTGTGAAGTGAATGGTTATTGGTTGGGATATCATAGGAGTCTCTTAAAGGTGGACTCAGTCATTCTTGAGAATGCTTGTTGTCAAATCACTTTTTGTCACACATATAGTTTTTCTTAATGCCTTTAGTTTAGTTTAGTTTAGTTTATTTGTTTTATAGTTTCGTGGACAGTCCCCTTTGAGAAGGAGCAGCTTTAGCCTATTTGGCTAATTTCCAGCTGTAGTCCCCGGCCAGTTGTCAGTAGGCAACCTACATGTCATGTGTACGCTCACCCAGTAGGTTTTTATGCTAGTAAAGATATTGTGAAGTGAATGGTTATTGGTTGGGATATCATAGGAGTCTCTTAAAGGTCGAGTCAGTGATTCTTGAGAATGCTTGTTGTCAAATAACTTTTTGTCAAAATCAGTGATAATAAGTCTGTCACATAAATCACAGATGATGTTGTTCGTCATAAAACCAAGAGGAAATCAATATGGATCAGGGGTTAAACTACTAAGACACAAGTGAGAAAGATCTACAACATTACAGCCAACAGCCAATCACATGGCAGGAATAGAGGAGGGCGGGGCTCGTTGGAATGGACTAAAAATAACTGCGAAATGAGAAGCCATCGTCCACAAGAAAAAAGGTCACTCAACTTCAGTATAGTTTGGGAAGATTTAGGCTTTTTTACCATCCGATGGAAACAAAGGCAAACCTTTGTATCGGCACACAGCAACATGGTTTATTCTCTAACTTTTCAATAAATAAATAATAATTTGACATGTCACCTGCAAATGATCAATATGAAACACATTTCTCATGGCCTTATCGCTTAGCCCTAAAGAAAAGTATATATGTTTTTCTAAATACAGCACAGCACAGGGTAATTGATAAAAACGTGGCCATGAGACCGTTAAACCAGAGCATGGATGGAAACTGTGTATAAAGGATGAAAAAAAAAAAGGGTTAGACATGATGTTTAAGACGAACACTCTCAGGCTAGAAAAATATTCATGGTAGCTTCTTTGGTTTTTTAAAATGTTACTAAATTAAATATTGAATTGAGAGAAACCACTCATATATCCTAGAATATGAATGAGTGCATCTTAGGAATGTCTTTTGCTTTTTTAGAAATACTTAATATTGAAAGAACCCTTAATGAGATATTGAAGAACCCTGAGTATGTTGAGATTGCAATTTACCCAGCAGCCTTCATTCTGAGTAAATGCAACTCTCAGCTCTTTTAAATCAAGTCTGAAGACTTTTCTGTTTCCATTTTAACCTGTAATTTTTAAATGTTATTCATTCGCTTTTAAATGTTTTATTCATTTGCTTTTCTAATGTGTATTGTGTATTTTAATCTTGCCCCTGTAAAGCACTTTGAATGGCCTTGTGTCTGAATTGTGCTATATAAATAAACTTGCCTTGCCTTGCCTTGCCTTGCCTGTGTACTGCAAGCCCTTTGGTACAGAAAACATTTTGGCACAATTTGCGTTTGTAATAAATAGAAGTGATTTAGATAGGAGGGAGCATTTTAAAGTGGGGTTGGCTGTGTGTAAATGCCCTCGGTTGCTGCTTTCGGTCCCTCTAGCCCGTTTGGGAGAATGTCACAACAGTGTGTATGTAGCGGCTAGCTCTCTGTAGCGCTGTGTGTGTTTGCCCTGTGTGTGTTTCCCGACATCTCACGGCTCATCTCATCAAACCAGAGACTCAGAAAGACCAACCAGCCACCGCCTTATTCACATGAATTCATCCGAGGGGAAAAAAAAGCCCTTAATATTTCATAGAGACCCTCGTCTGTGGTGCTGTGTGTGTGTGTGTGTGTGTGTGTGTGTGTGTGTGTGTGTGTGTGTGTGTGTGTGTGTGTACTTGTTAATGTGGCTTTGTGAGGACCAATTCAAGTTTTTTAACCATCGGACTGAGGACATTTTTGAAAAGTGAGGACATTTAGGCCAGTTCTCACTTGACTGGCCTTTTGAGGTTCTGTTTGGGGGTTAAGACTAGGTTTAAAGATTTAGGTAATGGTTAGTGTAAGGGTTGTGTTTAGGCAATTCGTTGTGATGTTAAGGGACTAGGGATAGGGAATGTATTATTTCCAAGAGTGTCCTCACAAGTATAACCATAAAAGTGTGTGTGGTGTGTGTGTGTGTGTGTGTGTGTGTGTGTGTGTGTGTGTGTGTGTGTGTGTGTGTGTGTGTGTGTGTGTGTGTGTGTGTGTGTGTGTGTGTGTGTGTGTGTGTGTGTGTGTGTGTGTGTGTGTGTGTGTGTGTGTGTGTGTGTGTGTGTGTTTTGGGAGAGAGAGACATCACTTATTCCAAGATCAGGACATGGATGTTGCTTGGTGTCCATTAAAAACCGTAGCCTATTCGACAAAGAAAAGCATCGGAAATAGTCGCATGCAAACGGATGGAAAGTGCGCGGGCCCTTTCTCTACCAGTCAGAGTGAAGACATTGTTATTTTAGGCGGCGATCTCTTCGCATGGAGATTGCTGCAATGCGGGCGGTCGGATGCTCTTCAGACATGAATTATTGAGAGAAACCCTGGAGTTTAAAGAATTTATGAAATGGAGGCAAGCGCAATGTTTGTTTAAGGCAGTGGATTTTTGAAATGGCTGTTTGGGCGGGGGGGGGGGGGGGGGGGTTAGACGGACGTCTGATATGAGCGCGTTTTTCGGGCGGATGTAGCAAAGGCATTTTTTTTTTTTTCTTTTCTGTGTGTGTGTGTGTGTGTGTGTGTGTGTGTGTGTGTGTGTGTGGTGTGTGTGTGTGCGTGGTGTGTGTGTGTGTGTGTGTGTGTGGTTGTGTGTGTGTGTGTGTGTGTGTGTGTGGTTGTGTGTGCGCGTGTGTGTGTGTGTCTACATATGCAGTCCGGCAGCTTGATTCATATGTTCTGTATATATTTGGAGGCCCTGTTGATGCCCTGAAGAAAAGACAAATGCAGCAAACAACGGCTGCTAACTGAAGATGCTTTTTCGTCTGATTCATTTCCTACTTAGTGGGGCTATCAATAGAAAAAAAACTCATATTTATTTATGTATTTTTTCCCTATTCTGTAACATATGGAGGAATATTCACGCTGGCCATTCCCTGTCAGGGTGAATTATTGATAGTGGACTTCAGTAGCGATAGGTCAAGACAGCGCCTACGTAGACCAAACCCTCCTGTCTCACTGCATTAGCCTACTTCTACTGGACCGTCTCTAAGTAATTAACGAGCTCAGGACTCTTACATTAAGGAAGCCGCTCCCCTGAGGAGAGAGAGGAGAGAGGAGAGGAGAGAGAGAGAGAGAGAGAGAGAGAGGGGAAAGAGAGGGAGGGAAGAGAGGGAGAGAGAGGAGAGAGAGAGAGAGGGAGAGGGAGAGGGAGAGGGAGAGGGAGAGGGAGAGGAGAGGGAGAGGGAGAGGGAGAGGGAGAGGGGAGAGGGAGAGGGAGGGAGGGAGAGAGAGAGAGAAGAGAGGGAGAGAGAGAGAAAGAAGGGGGAGAGAGAGAGAGGGAGGAGAGAGAGGTAGAGAGAGAGGGAGAGGAGAGAAGAGAGAGGGAGAAAGGTGGAGAGAAAGAGGTAGAGAGAGAGGGGGGAGAGAGAGAGAGGATAAGAGGGGAGAGGGAGAGAGAGAGCTGTATGTTGAACCCCGAGGGCCCCATTGCCTCAGGCAGCAACCACTGTGGTCAACACATAGGTTTGTTGTTTGTAAACAGCACAGATCTCGCTCGCCTGTCGGACTGAGCGGGTGGTCCGCCGCGTGATGTCATAGCTCCATTGCATTCTGGGAAGGCTGCCATTAGCTTCAACTTCAACGCTATTCTGTTGCTGCTCTGTTTGGGTTAACGGTGTTTAGAAGAACTGTTAAATGTTAAGAGAAAGGCTACTCATCAAATATTAAAATTACACATCAATTGCCTTAGGCCAATACGCTGTGTAGATAGTTTTGGTTGTTACTGTATTTCTTTTCAAACTGTAGTCCATGGCTGTGTTGCCTGGTAATGCAGTGTGCTGTTGAACATTGAACAAAGCCCTGGAAGAGCTGGCTGCCTTAATCTGCCTGACAGTATTATCCAGGCCCAGCTGCCATCTTGGTTGTTGTCAACGGTGACAATGGCCGTTTGAAGAGAGGGGCGTTAACTCCCTTAAAACTTAATAACACTGGGGTTGGATCCACCCCCTCAACACACACACACACACACACACACACACACACACACACACACACACACACACACACACACACACACACACACACACACACACACACACACACACACACACACACACACACCACACAGTCTGACTTTTTTGTATAATTCGTTTGATGACTTAAAGGTGAAGTAAGCGGTTTATTTATGTTAATATAAGTGTTAAATCGCTCTTTATTCATACAGTGATCACTTACATAATGTGCGCGTTTCATAAAGCCGATATCTCAGTCAGCTGCTTTGCATGTAATCGGCAGACAAACTTTTTGGCGGATCCCAAAATTATTATCCAATCACAAGAGAGAACGCTACAAACCGAAACCCGTCTCACTCATGGTCTCACTACCGGTGCACGCCAGAGCAACAGTTGGGTGAATGTTTATGCGCCTACAATGGCGGAGCAGGTAAAAATCCTTCCCAATGTCTGTTTTGATGGTTTTTTATCATGTTTTATCACACTTATGGATCTGAGATTATGCTAGTTAACTCTCTGCTTGAAGACCGCAGTGCATTAATGTGGTGACGTAGGGACGAGCGAGGGGACTGCTAACTGCAGTAACTGACAGGAAGTTAGCTAAAAGAACCATTCCGCTTACAGCACCTTTTAAATATGGATGTTTTGGGAATTCTTTTGTGAACCTGAAGGTGCCATAGTAACCCCCAGGATGTTAGGGTTACTATGTTCATTTGTGTTGTGTTGTGCAGATGTCAAACAAGTGTTGCCAACATTTTTCTGCAAGATTTATACATTGGGCAAGAAAAGAGCGTTACAACCACAGTACTGATGGCTTTCCTAGTGTAACACTGAAGGGCCACATGCAGTGTTTCCACTAGCGTTTGTGTTGTCACGGGATAATTTGGTGTGGAGAATCAGTGATACGCTTGTTAGTTTATCCTCTATGTGTGGGGTTAGTTTTCCATTCGCTGGTCCAGATAAATGTGTGTATTCTTCTCTCTGCTTTTAAATCAAGATGTTAGTGGCTCCAACATGACAAGGTTCAGTTTATTTAGTTTCAGGTTGAGAAGGCACAAGTCAGTGAATATCAAATGTCAGTAAACTTGCCCTAAAGTAGGCAGTATCACATCCTAATGTTTTTTCTTACACAAATGTCAAATGCATTTTTTAACACTTGTTTTTGTCCTGCACCAGCCATATTTTAAACTAGTTTTATTAACAGTTTAATTCCAATTTATTTTAAATTATAACATTAAGTTAACATTATTAAAAAGCAATCTAAATGCACCTTAGTCAACTTAAAGGCTATTTTATTTCATCTGCATACTTTGCCTGTTGTTATAATGGGCATCCACATGTCAAAACAACCTACAAATACAACATGTAATCAGATCAAATCAAATCAAATCAGTTTTATTTGTATAGCCCAATATCACAAATTGACATTTGCTCAGTGGTCTTTACATTCCATACAATATGATACAATATGATACAATATAGACACCCTTAGCTCGGCTGAGAAAAAAACTCCAGTAAAAAAACCGGATGCATTCACATAACAATTATAGTATATACAACCACATCTATACACATATATAAAGCAGAGAAATGACTTCAGTCAGATGAGAGTTGTTGGGTGTCCATAGTGAGGATTAGTCCCGTTATCTTAATGGTGAAGAAAAAACCCTGAGCAGATCCAGGATGACTCAACTAAGCCAATGAGGCCTCCCTTGGGTTTCTTGGAAGAGTCTCCTTCAATCGCAGCCAAAAGGCTTGATTGTGCTTTTCCCTTTTTCCTCATCTCTCTCTCTCTCTCTCTCTCTCTCTCTCTCTCCTCTCTCTCTCTCTCTCTCTCTCTCCACCCTCTTTTCACACCCTATCCCTTCTAGTTCTCATTCAAAAAAAATTAGATGCACCTTTTAATTTCTAAACTCTCTTTTATATAATATAATTAATGATTTTTTTATAGTTTCAGCCCAAGATTATGTTTTCAAAATACCTTTTATTTAACTGACAAATTCTCCGCAAAATAAAAATGTGCTCAATTTGGAGTCATCGGCAAGCATGTGTTGAAAGCATGATTCAGATTATGTTTGGCTACTTTCCTTATATACAGTAGAAAAGGTTCCCTTAGTTTTAGATGCAGATGCAATAATCAAACTATGTCACGTGACTGTTCTGTTGCATAACCAGGGCTCTGACAGATACTCATTATTGTTGCACAGCGCTTGAGATGACCCCGCGCTTCATAGATCATAGTTAAACCTGTAGTAATATACATCAGTATATAAACAGTATACAACAACAACATGATTCATCCTGTCATTTTATTATAGCAGAAGGTCTATTGGTGAAGTCAAACGCAGCTCTTTCAAAAGTTAAAAAAATCTAATATTTTACCTTAAAGGTGCTACGAGAAACTTTAAAATATTTCTGAAACAGCCTAGTCTTCCCTTTGATAATCATAAATTACATGTAAAAGCAAACGAGACCATCATTGCAAAGAATGCTTTTTTTTTTGTTTTTCTTAATGCCTTTGTCATGGGTATGCTCACCCAGGAACTACAGCTGACGTAGTAAAACACTACTGCTTTTGTTCAAAGGGGGGCGCTAGAATCAAAACAAACTGAAAGTTCCTCGGAGCACCTTTTAAAGTCACACAAATAAATACATATTTCACAAGTTTCCACCTGGTTCTATAGACCATTGTATCTATTATAAAAGCACCCTTGATGGAAAGGCGGCAGCAATGCACCTGCACCACACACACACATTATGCAACTCCCAAAGGACCCGGTCATAGATATAGAATATGAATTATTCAAAACACACATGCACTCATGAAGTTAGTGTGTTCAATGACTGTAGGCTAATGTAATAGAAACATTAGCGAAAGTAGCATATTCCATCAATACCCCCCCCCCCCCCTCCCTCACCCCTATTGAATTCACGTCAATCAATTCAAATGATCTGTGTGTGTGTGTGTGTGTTGTGTGTGTGTGTGTGTGTGTGTGTGTGTGTGTGTGTGTTGTGTGTGTGTGTGTGTGTGTGTGTGTGTGTGTGTGGTGTGTGTTGTGTGTGTGTGTGTGTGTGTGTGTGTGTACATATGCAGAACATAATGCTACATGCCTGAAAGAACAAGACCCCACTGTTTTAATTGAATTAATGTCCATACTTTGCTGCCATGACACAGCACGCATAGGATCGGCACACAGCTGGAACTACAATATCAGTCAATACGGACGACTAGGCTATTAGGGTCGGGAAGAGATGAGAGGGGGACGTTTTCTTTTCAATCTGCACCACGAGAAAAAGATTTGAAATGGAAGAATAGAGTGTTTATATCGGCATTCTATGAACACTCAACAGTGACTGCAGTAAACTTCAAGGATCAATAGCTCATAAGCAACAAAAGTTAATAAAACACAAACAATGCATCTTCAGCTACCACCTTATTTTAACCAAAACTAGACATCGTTTAAGCTCTAAAACATGACTTTTGAAGGTCTATGCTATTATATTTTATTTTTTATAAGAGTAAAGGTATAGTATATGTTTTGCTTCGATGTTGCTCTTTGTAGATGGTCCCCTGCTGCACTTTTCGAACCCGTCAATATCGCTTTCAATTTCACTGCAGTCTTGAACTGTCCTTTTTATTCTGGACATTGTATTCCATCTATGTGCACACAGATGAACTGCGTTTCTGTATTTGTACCTGTACGGTACATGTTGTGTTGCAGTTTAAAAGTGTAGGGCTTCCATTATACACAGTTTCAGACACCACATACAACACACTTTGGTTGCGATCCGAATCGCATACTTTCTACTATATAGTATGTAGAAAAAGATTTAGGTATGTCCCGATTCTTGTGGCCAATTTAGGATGGTTTAGAAGTACCCGGATGCTCTACTTTATGCGGCCAAGATTGTTAGTGTTGAAAACTGCATCCTATTTGGGCGATTCTGACCCACAATCCAGTGCGCACGTGAAGTGACGTCACATCGACGAAGCCTCCCATATGAAAACAAACGGCGATGCGACGGATATAAAAGCAAGAGGCAAGATCAAGACGCAATGTTATGATGAAATGAGAGAGTAAAGTATGTCCCAATAGTTTGCCTACTGCATCCTAACTAGATTATTTTAATCGTCGGATGTAGTATGTAGAATAGAAAAAAGAAAGAGTGTGCGATTCAGAACGCAACCAATGAGACAATCACATCAACATCAACAGTTCAAATGCTCCAGTGCTAATCAAGATGCTAACAAATACATTCTAAGAGACATGAAAACACTCAAAACTGACCACCAAAAATGACATACAAGTAAAAACCAAAATCATTAAAATAATTAATGACTAGATAATAGGCTACATACATACACAAACACAGGCTACTAGAAGTAAGGCTACGTGATCAGCAGTACAGCGGGTCATCCCCCTCCCCTCCTATCCTTACCCCTACAGGGCTTAACCCCCATCCCCCTCAACCCAGCACTGATCACGATACGGGCCCAGGCAGAGGAATGCAGAGTCCGGGCAAAGCTAAGCTAAGCAAAAGGCAAGGCAAAGCACAACCTGGTAATCAGTTAGTGACCCCTCCCAACCCCCTTAACCCTTACCCCCTACCCCCCTACCCCCCTTACCCCTCCTCAATCCCCAACTCTCCTCCTCACCCTAACCCACCACCACTTACTCAACTCAAATCGCCTCCCATAAGCAAATATGCAAAAAACCATGTGATCGCGGAAAAAACCTTGGGAGACACGAATGGCAACACAGGGTGCGTGCTTTCCCCCTGCATTAGTGGCCGCGTGTTCATGTTCAGCCCCTACATGGTGTGTGTGTGACTGTGTGTGTGACTGTGTGTGTGACTGTGTGTGTTGCGGGCATCCATGTGTGTGTAAGTGGATGTGGGGGTGGTATGTGTGCATCGCGTGTTCATTTGCTGCAGTGTTTGAGGGGGTGAAGGAGTTGAAACGTTCTATATTTACTGCTGCCATTCACACTCTGCTAGAATAATTTACACACAAACACACTCACATACATACTGTATGCATGCACGGGCTGCTGGGGTGGCTTGTGTACATGCTGACACACACAGACACACAGCACACACACACACACACACACACACACACACACACACACACACACACACACACACACACACACACACACACACACACACACACACACACACACACACACACACACAGACACACACACACACACAGAGTCCCTCTCTCCAGCTCTCGGTCTTAGCACAGTGACGGGGTGTGGAAATATTTTCACTGTTGTGAGCTTGTTTTTTGCACATGATGGCATGTAGTGCTGTAATGTTTAATGCAGATTGGGATCCTAACAGGTTCTGTAATGTTTTTTTAAAGGTGCAGTCTGCAAAGGGATTTGGCCTTTTTCACAACAGACTTTTGGTAGAGATGGAATATGTGTTTTTAGTTGGTGAATAATCACTTGAAAATGATAGATATTTTTTTTTTATTACCTTAGAATGAGCCTTTTATATATACATAAGAGTGGGTCGCACTGCCGTTTTTCTTCAGTTGCACACAATGGACAAACTTAATGGCTTTATGCCTTTTATATATAGTGGCCGTCCTGGGGAAATGCACCTGTTGGAAGACCAAGAAGAAGAACTATAGATAAATAACTAAATACATCTTCACCTCCTCACTTGATGTTGTGGAAATTTTCAGCAAGGGATTGTTAAAATCTAGAATCTCACCACTAGATGACAGATAAATACTATCAACACATGACCCCAAGAGCTTTGCTAGAAAATATGAAACAAATTCAATATAGTTTGCCTTACACTAAAGATCATAACTCACCATTGCAATTTAGGTTAGCACTACCACAACAAAGCAAAGCTAACACTAGTAACCATATGTGAAAATGTCAATTTACTGGCACAGTAGTAAAAATGGGATGCAGTTCAAGGTTTAAAAAACGTTGTCACACACACACACACACACACACACACACACACACACACACACACACACACACACACACACACACACACACACACACTTTCTCTGTGAGTACAGCATCAACATCTTGACCTACACTTCCTGATTAGCTGTTGCCATGTTACCGTACAGATTAACACCTGAGCAGAGACCAGAGTTTGTCCAGTGATTTAGACCTCATGGTGACAGTGTGATACTAAAAATAACTCATAGGAATAACGCTCAGGTTAGATTTAGCAAATTATTATTTTATTTGTTGCTGTTTGTATTACTCAGCTTTATTCTCATTTCAAATGAAATTCAAATTTAAAATTAAATAAAAATAAACTATAATTCAATTAAAAAGGGCCATTTTTTGCTCCTTTTTATATATGCTACACAGTGTTCCATGGTGTAGAATAATCGGCATATTTTTAAGATGATTTCCTCTGTGTACGATATAACATTTTCCCCCTATTAAGGAAATCATATGGTGCTGATTTGGAACCTGACAACTATCCAAACATAAACATTGTAAATAATTTACTTTGAAATGAAATTACCTTAGTTTTGATATCTCACAACTTCTGTTTTATATGGTCATATACGGTTAAGCATAACATGTTCAATGAGTGGTCTTCCCATCCATGAAAGTAAAAGTAATTCTTTATTTTTCTCTGGTTCTCTCACGGTCTCAATCAGTCCTGGCATGGATCCAAAATAAACAACAGTGCTCCCACCTCCCTCCACTACACATAACCAGCATGAGCCATATGGGGTGGGGCATGTCAACACAGCATTAAAACAGCATCTGAGGATGTCCCTAAAACACCAAAGGGTCTCTGTCTCACCCCCCTCTCCCTACTGCTGAAAGGCTTAATACGGCTGGGTTAATGCCGGACAAATATAGCCCTATAGTTTCATGATTCAATCAGAGCTCCTTCCATTGTTATCCCATGTGACATGACAGCAGAGGCGTGCAAAATGTGGCGTAAACAAACATGTTCTTTCTGAGTACTACTGTGTAGATATTCACTGGTCTGTGAATCACTGACTGTAGAAGCAATAAGTAGGTTTAGCCTTATATGGGTGTCTTTTTTTTTTTGATTTATAGTTTGTTTTGAATAATGAATGAGATTTCAAGCAAGCACCATCTCAACTATTAGTAGAACTATACAAGACTGTAAGCTGGTGCTCGTCAATCACGGTGAAGTTTAAAGCTACAGTGTGTAATATCGTAGTGTTTAGTGGTATCTAGTGGTGATATCGCGGATTGCAACGCTCCCTCGATTTTGGTGTATTTACAGAAGCTACGGTGGCCTTCAAGGACAAGAAGCTAGTTACTAAAGATGGCATCATCCACCACTGCCTCAAGTCTTTGCACAATATCAAGTGAGAGGTGAAGATGTATTTAGTTAGTTATAGTACTTCTTCATCTTCCAACAGTTGAATTTCCCAGGACACCTCTATATTTAAAACACTATATAAACGTATATAGGCCATTAAGTTTGTCCCTTTTGCTACTGTAGAAACATGGCGGTGTAACATGGCGGGCTCCCCTCTCCTATGTAGATATAAATGGGTTAATTCTAAGGTAGTAAAAAAAATAAACTTTTTTTTCAAACAATAACACACTCATAAAACATGTCTTCCATAGTCTGTTTTAAAAAAACATCCAATCAACTCTACACACTGTACCTTTAAGTCTTCACCACAACTTTGTCTGTGTAAAAATAACTCGCCGAGCGCTGGTTTCTGGCACTGCTATACACCCAAAGCTCATTGGTGTTAAGTAATACTTGATCTCCAAATCTTTTCCTGTGATTGGTGGCAAACACTTTAAGTCTCTCTTTTTGGCAGAGTGCGTTTTGTTATCAGGGCTGTACAACGCTGTGGACAGAAGCCAGGCCGGCATACTGTATATTAAGGATTTAAAAAGCGCCCCGCAAGCACGGCACATCCCCCCCTAGCTTAATCCGGTTGTAAATAGCATGATGGGACAAATTGAAATTGGTCAAATATTTGATAAATATTTGCGGTGTGCTTAATGTTTTTTGCTGGGTCTCATCTGTAAAAGCCTGCTGTGAGATAAAGCCTCTAGCATAGCGCTCATAGCCTCGGTCTGTGTGAGCTTAAAGCTGCAGGCGCCCGCTGAAGGCCTGGGACTACAGCCAGGGCCTCTCTAGGTCACGGCCCCATCAGGTCAGGAAAGGAAGATTTGTTCTTCTCAAAGGATCCACAACTGGGCTGGATTTGCTTTGGTTGTTTGGTGGGTTTTTGAGGTTCTTCTGAAGCAAGTTATGCAGGTTTTTCATAATTAGTATTTTCAAATATTTTTTTTTTTTTTTTTTTTTTTTATAAAGGGGCAGTGTGTAATATATCATTATTTTGTAGTCTAGTGGTGAGATTATAGATCGCAATGCTCCGTCTATACTCCTCCCATTCTGATAAACTACAGAAGCTACCTCAAGTCTTCCCACAATATCAAGTGATGAGGTGAATATGTATTTAGTTATTTATTCTATAGTACTTCTTCTTCTTCGTCTTCCAACAGGTGCATTTCCCCAGGACGCCCACTATATATAAAAACAACACGTGACAATTTATAACTTTGATTTAAAAAAAGAATTGTAGAAATTAACACCATCATAATTACCTTTGATTCTAGCCATATCACAACCGTTCTAGAGACAACACAATGCGATACACAAAAAGCCTCGGAAAGCAGCTGAAGTATGAGAAACTTCCTCATTTTCAGGGTCAGTGCGTGTGTGTCAGGCTTGATTTGTCAAACCTGGCTACAGTAGCCCAGGGCCGACATGAGGCCCAGTGAAAGGACCAGACACACACAGTCTACCCGTCCTCCTTTCCATCACTATGGTGCAGCTCTATGGAGCACATTCATAGGGTCAACCAAATGAGATTTTCTATAAAAAATTTGATCATTTGATTCTGGTGAATGCATGTTGTCAAAATCAGTTAATGTCTTCCTCATGATCCACTACCTGTATGTATGTGTGTTTTGTGTGTGTGTCGTTGTGTTGTGTGTGTAGTGTTGTAGGCGAAGTGTATACGTGTTAATACACGCTAGACTCTCTGAATGAGTGTGTAAGCAAAGGGTTGGGGGCCCACCATAGCTAGCAATATGCTTGTTTACAGAGCCTAGGCTGTGTATTTACACTGGATTCATTTTTTTCTCCGGCACAGTACGGACAGATAGCGGAATTGTGAGGTCATATTCACGGAATTTGACTAAAATTATTTTGACAACAATCATTCTCAAAAAACTACATAATAGGTTGTATAATGTTGATTTGTATTCTTTGTTATCTTTTATTTTGATGAACATGGGGTCACTGAAAGAGGTGAGCATACAAACATCTTATGGCCCCTTTCTGCAGCTCTCCTCGGCTAGTTTATTTCCATCTAGTCTTAAGTGTAGGGACGAAAATAGAAAGGCACTGTGCAGAGTGCAGTGAAGGAAAGCTAAAGTGAATTTGTCTCTTGTGGACACAGACGGTATTGCAGAGAAGGTCCCATGTCATAGGTCACGCTTGTGTTTTGATGTATATTCATTGTTTGTTCAGTAACTTTATGCAAAGATAAGTGTGTTTGGGGAAAAGCCAAGCTGTTCTATTCAAATCACTGGATACGCCTCTGGGTGATTTCTTGCAGCACTGTTATGCCAACATGTATGTATGTGTTGTGTGTGTGTGTGTGTGTGTGTGGTGGGTGACTAGCGGTGTTAATATTTCATTATGTTTGACTTGAAGCCCACTGAAGCTTGATAAGGAGCTCTCTGCTCTTTGTCCTCTCCTGGCCTGTTCAAGAGGCTTTGTGTGTGTTGGCCCACTTTGAGCTATAGCTGGATTATGCTACTGACGCGAGTGTTAGTGTACCTGTGTTATCTCCTGAAGTGTTTAACTACCTTTCATACAAACACAACACACACACAGGCACACACACGCCTGCGCGCACACACACACACACACACACACACACACAACACACACACACACACACACACACACACACACACACACACACACACACACCCACACAGACTCACATACACACACACACTACTTTATGTTGGTGCACGGATTTTTAGATGATCTCAGACTCATATACGATGAACTTTGTTTTCTATAGTGATAATAAGTTTTTTTTGCAATCACTGGATAAAAGCCTGTACGTTTTTTATTGTGTCATAATTTGTTACCAGCAGGCTTCAATGTTGCCAATTCAGATTGACCTTATTAAAAGCTGCATTTGCAACCAAATTTGCAACCAAGTTTTTTTTTAATTATTCTCATCTCATACTTTTTGATGACTTATTTTTGTACATGAAAGCTGATCACGGGAGACAGACAACAAAGAAAGTGGAGGGCTGACAGTGATGAGGCCTTGGGATACTGCGATCACATAGTTCAAGCAATTAGGCCACACATTCACCACAATGATCTACTCTTTGTTTGCTAAAAGCCGCTCTCTCTCTTAGCCACTGCATTCAAACCTATTGTCAACTGTGGAAAGTCGATCCAAGACGTCTGTATGGGAACAAGGTCAGGGGGGTGTCCGACCAAAGCCGTGTCCCGTGTGAAGGTGCTAGCTTTGGCCGTAGCGCACACACACACACACGCACGCACGCACACACATGCACACACACACACGCACCACACACCACATGCACACACACACACACAACCACACACACACACACACACACACACACACACACACACACACACACACACGCACAGCCACACACTCTCTCTCACCACACACACACACACAACCACACACACACACCACACACACACACCCATACACCCATATGCTATCCAGTGTCTGTCGCTAACACTCCCTAGCCTCGTAGATGGACTTGCTAGTTAACCCCATTCTGCAGACAACAAAGGGGTTTGACCCAGAATCCAGTCACCCAGAGTTGTCACACCTCACCTCCGGGGGTTAAAGGTGATCGTGGGTCACTACACACGGCTGCTGCTAGAGCCCGGGTCAGAGATTAATGCTCTCTGGACCCACTGCTCTCTTTCTCATGACATCAGCGCCGCACCTCATCGGCTCACGTTATGGAGAGATTATGATATATTAGCCAGAAAATATGTCAGCGACTCTCGGCGAATGATGCTATCGATTTGTTTTCAGTCAGACGATGATGTGTTCAAATCGTTTGCAGTTTATTAAGGTCAATCCTGATGCCTTGAAATTAGATTAAGTTTTTAAGTACTACATTGTTCTCGTAATAACATTGTGATGGCAAACGTTATTGCTATCTGGACTATGTTAAGAGCGGCGCGGGGGGAAACGATAATAATGGATAATGGATTTCAAGACAGACATCTTTGTAAATAATTAGTTGTTCTTAATAACCTGCCTGGTTAGATAAAGGTTAAATAAAAACTATATATTGATCATTTGGGAGATTCCTTAATTCCCTGTCCATGGGACTGTGTAGGCTGCATGGAGGAGCATCACTGCAAATAAGATGTGAATGAGCTCCAAGAGAGATTGTATTTAGGCTTTTTTTTATCTTGGAAAACATTATGTATGGTGCCTGTATGATTATTAATATCATTTTAAGCCTGGATATCCCCACTGCTGCAACGGAAATGGATGGAAAGAGCATCAGTAATGATTATGAACCATAGGTGAGGTCAGAAGTTCAGAAAACAATCACTTTAAAATGTAACATTAACATCTGAATGCTCCTGTGTCATTTGTCAGTCTGCACCAATGTTTCATTTCACATCCATGCTTGTGACATGTATTTGCATTGTTGGAAGTTGGAACCATCCTGCTATAACCTCTGAACATTGACACTGCTGCTAAAGATTTCTCTACAGTGCCTCTAGTGGTCAAAGAGGACATGTACCTTTAAGGTGGAAAGAGTACAAAAATATTCTACTCAAGTAAAAGTATGATTACTTGGATGAAATTTTACTTAAGTAAAAGTAAAAGTACTGGTCTAAAAATCTACTGAAGTAAAAGTAAAAAAGTAGCTGATTTAAAATGTACTTAAAGTACAAGTTACTAGTTACTTTTTAACAGCGGGAGGGGGCAGGGGTCTCTTCAGTGTAGGGCATATATATATAGACAAACTAGTTTTGTTTAATTAATGCAACACTTTTACAAATTAAAGTGCACAAATTAAACAAATCATGTCACCACACATGTATGGATGTATACTGTGTCATTATACTTTAGATAAGCAAATATGGAGCAAATAGTCTGTTAATGTGGGAATTTAACCGGTCTACAGACCTAAATAGACTGCAGCTGCAGTTCTAATAATGTAATTGTGTATAATTGATCTAAACCATGGACATTGCAAGGTTAGGCTGCTCGATTTTGACAAAAATCATAATCATGATTGACATTGTGTAATCACAATTATTATAGACAATTATTCATTGATTTAAAAACTGCAACATGCACTTATTTAACATTTGAAACCATGACTTTAAACATATCCTAATTGAACTGAAAACAAGGAAAATGCAAATAGCCTAAGTAAAACATATTTTTAATAATTAAATAAAATAAGTGTCAAAATCAAAATAAACCGTTGCAAATGTTGTTGATAGGGCACGTCTTTCGCTAGCAGGAATGTGAGGGCATATTTTATTTATATCTCATGGAGCTGGCTGGATAAGCAAGTTGCATTGTAGGCTACAGTGTTCTTAATTGATGACTGTTGTGGTGGCAAGAGTCAAGGAGCTTTAAACTTCCTGTGTTTTTTATTCCTTTATTGCTTGGTCATAGACCACTAGGATTCAACTTAAAGTGAGTAAACTAATTGGTCGTGATGTTTTGAGGTGCAGCTGGGTCGCATATGCCTTTTTTCTCTCTCTCATGGTCGCGTATGTCATCTGACTCGCGTGTCCGCACGTAACATATCTTGCACATTATTTTAGTCTATTAGTTTTACCTTTCTTCTCGACCAAAGGCTGCCTTTCTGCCGTCTTCTGGAAGTTTTTCAAAGCTCCCGGCAACACGCACCGTCTCCACCCTACTCTGCACTGTTAAACTGAAAGCTAAACTATCAGGTGAGGGAGGGCCGATCGCACGGCTGGATGAAAGGTTTCCTGCATTTAAAAGCCTTCACGTCTTCACGTGCGGTACAATGATAGTTTAACTAGGATTATGTTGTTTTAATGATAGAGGGAAGCAATGTTTGTTGTTATCATGTAGTCGCAATGTGTTCTCTCCTCCTCATCAGTGATCATTCACTGTGTTAGTTTCCGGTATTGTGCCGTAAAAATAAAAGCCCCCCGCGATATTTCTTTTATTTTCTCTCCTTTCCCTATCTATGTTTGTACTCAGTAACGCAGGTGATATAAAATGTAGCGAAGTACAATACTTCACAATAAACATACTCAAAGTAAAAGTAAAAGTATAGGTTTTAAAAATCACTTAAAAAATTACAAGTACACGAAAAAACTACTCAATTACAGGAACGCGAGTAAATGTAATTCGCTACTTTACACCCCTGCCTTTAAGACAGAATGCAGAGAGAAACTATATAATGCTGCTCTACAATGCTCATGGTTTTTTGTTTAATTCAACATGTACCTTCTACACTATAGTGAATGTACAGAGAGGATAATCAGAGGACATTCTTACTATTTTAGTAAAATCAAGACAACTTCAAAATGCCTTTAAATGCATATTAGGCCCAGACTTATATTATATATTTATTATATATTCTCTTATAAACAAAGTACGGAGTCACACCAAAATAATCCCACTCAAAGATCTCTTAAAGGTGAACTATACAGATCCAGGGGTGGGTCGGATTTGTTCACATTTGCACAGCCTGCAGTTAGTTTACAAAACACATGACCTCTTCATGTAATTCTTTATATGGAATATTTATTTAATCATAAATGAAAAAAATATATATCAAAAATATTTCGAGGCAACTGGAACCAAACATAGGACTAGAATATCTTACATTGTATTCCTTTATTTAGCATGGACAATGCACAACTCATTAGCAGTACCAGAGTAAGCTATAAGCTAATGTTCATCTCTAGTCCTTAGTGCACCTTTAAGACCCACAATAATGATGTGTGGTGACGAATGATTCTGATCTTCTCATCCTTAACATGCAAGGGGAGAAGCCTATCCCATGGACATACGTTGTTCTAGACTTACTGAACCCACCAGCCTGCCATTCACACGCCTTGAGCACCAGAGCAACTAAAAGAAGGGTTATGTTGTCGCACACTGGGAAAATATGAGGAACCCACTAGGTTGAAACCAGCTGGGGCCATCAGCCAATGAAGTGTGCTGAATGGACCGTGTGTGTGTGTGTGTGTGTGTGTGTGTGTGTGTGTGTGTGTGTGTGCGTGTGTGTGTGTGTGTGTGTGTGAGTGTGTGAGTGAGTGTACGGAGGGGGAGGGGGGTCAATCTGAGCTGAACAAGCAGTAAAGTGCAAATTAACTGATGGCTCAACGCATCTCTGGGAAAGGACAGGAAGCTTTCATTGTTAAGTTTGGTGCATATGTGAAAACCTTTACATACAAACACAATTTTATGTGCAAAAAAATATTATTTATTTCTTATATATATATATATATCCGCTATATTCTGTCTAGAAGTCTGTTTTCTTGACATTGACTTTCTTGTTGCAACTGAGGACCAAACTGCTTTGTGTAAATATAACTGAGATTTGCCAAATCTTCCCATCAAAATAAATATATCTTTCTTTCACTCATATAGGTTGAACATGATTGAAGTTGTACTGGTAGGCCTATGTTAACAAATCTTATGTTAACAAAGGGGGCCCACTGTAGCTATAGCAACATGCCCGTTTACAGAGCCTAGGCTGTGTATTAACACTGGATTTATTTTGCAGCGCGCGCACAATACAGACAGCTATCGGATCGTGAGGAGATATTCACTGATTTTGAGCAAAAGTGATTTTGACAACAAGCCTTCTCCAGAATCTCTGCCCCACCTTTAATTGTATGAAATCCAGTGGTTTCAGCAACACAAACTGTGTGCACAGTGTTTTTGCATAGCTTCAGATGAAACTTTATGAATATACACCAACAAAAACAGGTCTGTTTTTCACTTGTAAATATAACAATGATGCGCTGACGTCCTAGAAACCCACAATGAAAAAGAGTCAGACAAAATAAAAAAGATCCAGATTCGGTGAATTAGACTTTCAGATTGCCTGTGATGAATATTTAATGAGTTGGGATCCGGAGCGCTCTTTGGTGTTCTAAACATAAAGCATTCTGACAGTCACAGCAGTGCTTTGCAAACATTATCTCAGGAATAAAAAATATGTCTCCCTCTCTCTCTACCTCCACCCCTCACCCATTTACACACACACACACGCACACACACACACACACACACACACACACACACACACACACACACACACACACACAACACACACTCTCCCTGTCTGTCCCTCTCTACAGTCGCCATAACCAATAGGAACGGCGCGACTCCAGCCAGAGTAAACGATGAAGACGGCAAAGCAGCAGGAGCCGCGGAGAAAAAGATTCCGGAAGGCGAGCTGTTGCTGCAGGTCAGTATTAAAGGTCACATGTGACGCTGATTCTCAGGTTCTATATTGTTATTTAGGATCTGACTAGAAACCGTTTTCATGTTGTAGTGTACCAAAATAACCTTTATTGTTCTCACAGTGCCATTGCTGAATCTCCTCTTTTCAGCCTCTGTCTGAAACGCTCTGTTTTAGAGCCCGTCTCTTTAAGCCCCACCTTCCAAAAAAGCCCAGTCTGCTCTGATTGTGGGTCTGATCTGTGGGTTTATGCTTATCACAGGTGGAGGTAGTGCTAAAGTAGGTTGGTAATGAAAGGGGCGTGGCTTCTCTCCTTATGATATCATAAGGGGAGAGAGAAATCTGACTGGGGTTTTGAGCACAGGTTTTCAGAGAGCTGGAGGTGGAGAAAAAGAGAGAGAGGGTTGTTTTTTCTCACACTATAGGAGTATCTCAGCACACCGTGGCCCTATATGTATGTTGAAAAAACATGAAAAAGTGCATTTTGCGCAATTGATGACCATTATAGATGTATTTATTGTTATGTTGCTTCTCTCTCTCTCTTCCCCTCTCTCTCTCTCCTCTCTCTCTCTCTCTCTCTTCCCCTCTCTCTCTCTCTCTCTCGCTCGCTCGCTGAGCAATTCATTTGACCTTCAGCAACATTTTGATTGATATATGGTTCAATATGTGCCATTGTTTGTTTGGTAACTAATGCTCTTCAGTTAGCAAACAGCCTAACCGCTGTGTTCAGTGTTGAGGGAATGTTGTTGGGTAACTGCTCTGATGTAGTGTGTGCGTCTGGACCGTTATTGTGTTTGACATGTTCCCAAAATCTATTTAGGCCAATGACAGAGGCTGGGAGGCTGAGGGAGCTTACCACTCAATATGTCTGCCAAGCAAAGTCTGCTGTTCCATCATGAAGACATTGGTCTGCTTGTTTAGTCAAGAGACCAAACTGGGACCTTTTCCCAGGGATCTAAATATGGATGCATACTTAGGTGCATCTAAAAAAAAGTAATATCAATTAAAAGTAAATTTTCCCCCCTTCTTTTGTTTAGTTTAATGTAATATATTTAATATTTATAGATTTGGTTTTCTTTATTCCATGGGCTGTAAGCTGTAATATTCTGAATTTTAACAAAAACGCCTGGAATATGTCACCTTGAGCAAGAATATATAAAGTATATCTTTTTGAATAGACCATTCATATTCCTTTTCCCTGATATTCATTGTTTTAGATGCACTGTAGGCTATAGGCTTTATGAATAGGAGTTTTACATTCGGGACAAATTATTCCAAAATAATTTCTGCCTAAATAAGGAGTATTTTGAACAGAAATGTGATATTTCAAGTATGATTCTTGTGTCGGCCATCTGTGCTGTCAGCTATGGTCACATTTAAAGAAACAGTTATGGCATTTTCTGTCACTGTGTGTTAGCTTAGCTTAGCCTAAACCTTAGCCCAAGCTAGCTGTCACTGGCTTATTTGTAACCTTTGGCTGGGTTCTAAGGTGACGAAGGACTTTACTGTAGAACAGAGCTAGGTGTTCCATCTTTATCCAGTCCTAATGCTATGCTAAGCTAAATAGGATCTCACTGTAGCTTCATATAGAGATACAGAGCTCTCTCTGTATTGCTCAGTATGGCAATGTACACAAATTGGTGTCACCCTCTGACACTGGTGCAGGCGCTCAAGAAGCACCAAATGTTTCAGTTGTTGATTCTAAGATTATATTCTACTGCTAATAAAAAAACCTGGACGTAGGTAGGCTATAAAATCAATGTGCGATCACCGAAGGCTTACCTAATGTAAATGCATCGACAGTGTTGTTGTAATCACTTTAAATTTATCATGGGGGCAGCAGCAGCAGAAGTTACACACTATAGCTTTAATCATCTAACATTTGGGTCAATTAATAATCAAATACTCATCATTTTGTAAACAATTTCTTTGTAAAAATCTGTACATGCTCCTGAGATTTCAAGTCATACTTCAGCGTTTTAAGAAAAGGCAAAGCTCAGATGTATTTTCCTGAGAAAAAAAATCCCGTCTCTCCCTCTATATAGTCCACGGCTGTATGTTTGCCCTCTGTCTATGCTGTCTGTGTTAGCGCTTAGCTCGGGCTGTAGCCTGGCTGCCACATCTTTTTGGGATCTGCTGGAGTCATTGATTTTCCGGCCCAGTTCCCCCAATGTGCCTCACACTGGCATTCCAGGAGAGAGGAGAGGAAACAGCCTGCCAGCCATACACCCCCTGACCCATTATTATGATAAGCCCACATATCAACAGCTCGCTAGTAATGAGAAACGAAAGCTCATTTGGAAGGAAAAGAGAGGGTGAGTGTTCCGCAGTGGGGGCCATCTCTCTCTTCTTACTCCTCTTAATGGTGGGGGGGGGGGGGAGAGGGGCATACGAGTAGAATTCAGGGCGGATTGCAGGGAGATAGGATATGCTCCCATTAATATTACATTTTTTGGCGTTTTTTCAAGCTTTATTTGATAGTGCATAGTTGAAATGGGGAAACAGAGAGAGAGAGGGGATGACCTGCAGTAAAGGTCCACAGGTCAGACTTGAACCTGCGACCACTGCAACGAAGGCCGGATCCAATATGGTACACGCTCTATCCACTACGCCACCGAAGCGCCCAAAAAAATTGTTAATTGATTTTACCAAAAATATGTAAAAATAACAACATATATATATATCCTTCTGACCTGTAACTTTACTCCAATGATTTTGAACAATCCAGGAGAATAAATATTTGAAAAGCAATACAGAATGCCTGAGAGCCTTACTACATTGTATTACATTATATTGGTGTTACTGGGAACTTGAATGTTGTCTTTTCCTTTACACAAATAAAGACATACATTTATGCAGAAAAATTAACCAGAATTAAGAAAAATGTATTGTTTGATGGGCACAATTTTCTGGGAAAGGAGCCCAAGCTTAGCGTGTCCCCCACAATCCTGAAACAAATCTTACACCCTGGTAGGAGGGAGATGGACAGCTAGCGGTTCACAGACTGATGACTTGGAGGTTTATTTCTAAAGTCTGTTTCTTTGCTGTTGAGATCAGACGGTGGTGAATTATAGACGAGCTGTGAGCACATCAATTATTCAAAATCTGAAAAAGGAGGAAAAATGACAGAATATATAAAAGGTGGAGTCAGCGATCTGGATAGTATATTGGCTCAGGCTTCGTTGCAGTAGTCGCGGGTTTGAATCTGACCCGTGGACCTTTACTGCAGGTCATCCCCTCTCTCTCTCTGTCTCTGTCTCCCCATTTCAACTCTGTACTATCAGATAAAGCTTGAAAATGCCCAAAAAAATAATCATTAAATAAATTGGTTGTTTTTGACGATTTCACTGACTGGCAATGTAGACTTGTGTCTCTTTATTTATTTTTAGGTCAAAGCAACATTTGGAAGCCATGGCTGCTCTTTAGCTCCTCACTGATCAAATCATTTGCCGCTGTGAACACACATGAGTAAATTATCCGGTTCCTTAGCGATGTAGCCTAATTTCTGGCTTCCGGATGCAACGGAGCGTTCTGCAATTTTTTTCATATATTTAAACAAATTTGGGGAGAAATTACATAAGAGGTTAAATCATGTTAAAATAACTCTAGCGAGAGTAACTGAACCCTGAGACCATCAAATCATAGAACTAGACTTAGCATCGTTTTGTGTGTGTGTGTGTGTGTGTGTGTGTGTGTGGTGTGTGTGTTGTGTGTTTGTGTGTGTGTGTGTGTGTGTGTGTGTGTGTGTGTGTGGTGTTGTTATAAGTCTCGAGTAAGTGTGGCGGATAATTGCGATGAATCATTGGCTCATCATGATGGAAGTATAACGTTGTGTTTGCAGCGTTAGTCATTCATGCACCCCACGGGCTTATTTGGGCAAAAATGTGTCTGTGTTTGTACGGATAATTGTGTGTGTGTGTGTGTGGTGTGTGTTGTGTCTGTGTGTGTGTGGACAGTTGTGGTGTGTGTGTGTGTGTTTGTTTACAGATTATTACCATACCGGGCACTCAGGCAGGAGGCAGGGCGTGTGTGTGTGTGTGTGTGTTTGTGTAGTGAGGTGGAAATGTTGGACCAGCTGTTCCCCTTTTGAAGAGAAACAAAAAGCAAATGAATTATTTTAACTGTCAAAACCTTCTAGAAAAACAGCCTGAAATGATGATCTGTATTTTTTCAGGATAATTTGCAAACCATCCATAGGCCTTCCTCATGTACAACATCTTGCTCTGTCAGGGCCAGAAAAAGATTAATGACCACACAATCAAATACGCAGGTTAACTTTCACGGATGACATTGTGGTGCTCCATTTTCCTGACTGAAAACTCTCTTCTTTTTTTTCACAATGTGATATTTTAAATTTAATTTGCATTGAACCTTTATTTTTACTTGAGAGATCAATTGAGAGGTTGACCTCATTTGCAATGATGTCGAGTCAAACAAAGCAAAGCAAAATCAACAGCGATATGTACAATATACACTGCAAATACATCAAATACATAACCAAGCTGACAAAGAGCCAAAACATTTTAAAACATTTAGAAAGCAGTGTGGAAATGAATTGGGTGAAATGATACAATATAGCCTTATTTAAAAACATGTTGTATAATAATTTGTGCTAAATCATCAGTAAGAGAGAATGTATGCTAACTGTCCATTGTATTTTGCTTGAATCCACAGGCGCTCAACGGTTTGTCGTGGTCATCACAGCCTGTGGAACCATCTTCTACTCCTCTCACACCATACAGGACTACCTGGGCTTCCACCAGGTATTGGAGCACAACCAGTTATTAATTTATTTTTTTTACAATAAGTAAGTAGCAAAGTTTTTTATAGGCTCCCAGACCCCAGGGTCACGAAGCCCTCACATTAATACACATTTATAAAGTAAATCTATAGAATCTGTTACGAAGAAAATTTGCTAAAACGACAATATAATACTGATACAAATAATACGGAGACATAGACATGGAATTAGAAGCCTTCTGAAGGCAAAGACAATTGCTTTTCCAATTAAACAAAGTAATTCTAAAATAAAACAATCAAAGGGATTGACCTCTAGGTTGGGAGAACATCCTAGTTGTAATTATTAAGGAATTAACGGATCTAGAGACAAATCAATTGAGGACTTTATGTTGTAGATAATTCAATCTAATCATGATCAATCAATAACAATCAATAATAAAAAAACTTTTTTTTCAGGGCAATTTAGTTCAGCAGCCCACCACATTGAACAACCACAGATATACAGGCAATAAAAAACATAATCAGGAAGTGGTGCCGGCAGCACATTGGGGCCATGTGCTTTAGCTCGTGTAACTCTGCTTTTTGAAGTCGCACCAGGTCAATAAGATAACAGAGGAAAGGAAGACTGCTGACTTGGCTTACCCGTGCCTGTCACATGTCCATCATCCTGCCAACAGTCGTCACATAAGACATTAAGACATTCTTTCAAATCAGACTATTGGATAATTGTTGTTCTTGGCGAATAACAAAGTCTAGACAAGAGATAATGAGATAAAACACACACAAAACACACACACAACACACACCACACACAGCTGATTTTTATTTATTTACATTTTAAGGAGCAAAGGAAGTCACAAAGTGGTGTAAATCTATAGATATTATATTATGTATGTTTTATATACATATGTATCATAATACATCTACAGTATATAACTGATGATGGATGATATGGATGGATGGATGGATGGATGGATGGATGGATGGATGGATGGATGGATGGATGGATGGATGGATGGATAGATAGATGAGATAGATAGATAGATAGATAGATAGATAGATAGATAGATAGATAGATAGATAGATAGATAGATAGATAGATAGATAGATAGATAGATAGATAGATAGATAGATAGATAGATAGATAGATAGATAGATAGATAGATAGATAGATAGATAGATAGATAGATAGATAGATAGATAGATAGATAGATAGATAGATAGATAGAATAGATAGATAGATAGATAGATAGCGTGCAGTGTATACCGCTCGCTGCATGATGCATCAGAGTCAGGGCTGAAACAACAGCCATAGAAAAAGGCCCTTGGTCTATTTATAGCTTTGGCCTTTTGTATTAAGCACTAGACACAGCAGTGGGGCTGCAGTGAACAAGACATCTCAGGCTCCACAGCTCCCTGAGCAACACACACACACACACACACACCACACACACATACACAACCACAACACACACACACACACACACACACACAACACACACACACACAACCACCACACACACACACACACACACACACACACACACACACACACACACACACACACACACACACACACACACACACACACACACACACACACACACACAACCAACACACACACACACACACACACACTTACTGACTCTATGGACAGTGGGCGCTCCTGTGTGTGCTCATGTTTTAAAGAAGTACACATACACTGCAGGCAAGGCTAGCCAAGGCAAGTTTATTTATATAGCACAATTCAGACATAAGGCCATTCAAAGTGCTTTACAAGGGTATACATACAGCAAGATTAGACATTAGAAATTGCATTTAAGAGAAAGTAAAAACAAAGAAAATACATCAAGATCAAGAGACATGAAACATTTAGACCGTGTGTCTAAATGAATCATATATCGAAACATTTCCATTATCGATGTTTTTTTTTTTGTTTTTTTTTAAGATATTTTTTTGGGGCATTTTTATGCTTTATTGATAGTGCAGAGAGACAGAGGTGAAATGGGGCAGAGAGGGGAGTGACATGCAGAGATCGATCGCGGGGGGAATCAACCGGGTCTGCTGCTGGGCCGGTCCAGGAGGGGGACGCCTTACCGACTGAGCTAAAGGCGCCCCCATTATCGATGTTTTAAGGTGTATATTATTTTTGCCTACATCCTGTATGTGTATGGCTGCGTTGTAACGTTGTCTGGTCATTTTTCCCCAGACGGACGTGATGCACCAGAGTGTGTATGAGCTGGTGCACACTGAGGACCAGCAGGAGCTCAGGAGGAACCTGCACTGGGCTCTGAACCCTCCTCCCCCACTGCAGCCGCCATATCACAGGACTCCCCACAAGGTGACCACTCACTCTCTCTCACTCTGTCTGTCTGTCTTGTCTGTTCTTCATTGTCTGTGTGCTCTCTCTCTCTCTCTCTCTCTCACTCACTCACTCACTCACTCACTTCACTCTCTCTCACTCTGTCTCTTCTCGTCTTCACTCCTCTCTCCTCACTCACTCACTCACTCACTCACTCACTCACTCACTCACTCACTCACTCACTCACTCACTCACTCACTCACTCACTCACTCACTCACGCACACTCTCTCTCTCTCATCACACATAGATCAATATATATAACAGCTTTCTATTCAAACACTTGTAAAAAAAAAATTCATAGAATCATAATGCATTTAGCATTCAACAAAGTTTACTAATATTACATATAAAACACTATGAATTGCAGTGTGTAGGATTTTGTGACGGAGGGATAAAGTTTGTGTTGTGTGAGACAATACTTTTGAAGAATCATATCATCAGAATCATAGAATCTGAATAAATAGGAAAAATAATCCAGCTTTTCTAAATGGAAAACCCTTAAGTACAAACACAAAGAAACAAAATACAAAAAACCAATATGGCATTATTATATTTGCATGAATGGTTTGTCAACATGGAGTGGTTTCCGAAATTGATTATTTAAAGGAGAAATGGAAGTTTGCAAGAATGAGTTTGTGGGAATTGGACATAACTGCACATTTGTAAGGTAAAGCAAAGCAAAATAAATGTTCCAAAAAAGTCTTATGCTTCACTCTTTTTGCATAATTGCAAATTCCTTCAAGTCACTATATATCTGATATGAATTACCAGCGTAAATACAAACTGAGTTTTTGGTGAAATCAGTTTTTGTGAATAGTTGCTGGACTTGGAAGCTACACAGTTCGCTTACGGTTCACCCAAACATACTTTAAATTGATGAAACTCTAAATGGGCACTCCACCCATACATTTAACACACACACACACACACACACACACACACACACACACACACACACACACACACACACACACAACACAGTATCAGACGGTTAAGTACACACAGTTAAGGCACTAAGCTGTAAAACCATCCTGAGGTCAGGTCACATGACCTTGTAATCTTCACTGTGGCTTATGAAGTCCAAGCGATCCCAGATCTGTATTTGGGTTGTAAGATGTTTATGTCTGTGTGCGTAATGTTGGTCCTGAGCTATAAAACCCACAGCCCTGAAAGTACTCAGAGAATTCTGCCTGAAAACTCTAATTGTCTTCCCTCTTTAACTAGCAACACATGCTGTCTCTTAGTGTGTTGAGAGAGAGATGGCTCTAGGCTGTATGACATAAGTGCTTTTTACACATTATTCAAGAGGAGGGCAGCTGATGATGTTAGACAACAAAGAAATGCTACTGAAGAATAAATAGAGTTTGTTGTGATATAATGAAGGCATTTAAAACACACACCAGGAATCAAGAAACACTTATTTATTAAATATGAAAACCCTTCTTCTAAAGTAATCTAAGTCACAGGGACACTGTCAACTAAACCATCTTTATCTTATAAAATCTATGACATACATCAGTGTGAGACTCAATGATAACTGAGTATCATTTAGATTGAAAAAAAAAAAAATTCTTCTTTGTTCACCTATGTGTTGCAAATAATTGTGATAACACCTGTGTAGGATGTAGTTGGGATTTTAATACATAATTATTAAGCAAATCGATACACTGTTAGTTGTTGTTACTGACCTCAGCTCATATTCTGTGTACCATCAGATATGGAACCGGACAGCAGTTCAGCGGTGGTGACCTACAACCCTGAGCAGCTTCCCCCAGAGAACTCCTCCTTCCTGGAGAGGAGCTTCATGTGTCGCTTCCGCTGTCTCCTGGACAACTCCTCTGGCTTTCTGGTAGGTTACAATGTGGCAACAATGGGCAGCATTGGCGAAGTGTGTAGGGCGGTCGTCCACTGGATTGCAGGGTCGGAGGTTCGATTCCCCGCCTACCCGCCACATGTCGAAGTGTCCCTGGGCAAAGAGACACTGAACCCCACATTGCTCCCGATGGTTCAGAGAGCGCCTTGCATTGGCAGTTAATGCCCTCGGTGTATGAGTGTGTGTATGAATAGGTGAATGTGGTAAGAAATGTAAAGCGCTTTGGGGCTGAAAAAGAAAATATAGTCAAGTCACCATTTACCAATGAAATTAAAATCACTTTATTTGTCCCCAAAAGGCAATTAAAAGGAGCGTTAAGTAGCATACACACAACACATAGACATACCTCACATACATGAACAAAGCAATGTAAAAAAGGCATCCTTAACATACTGCTGTGCGTTTTCACTGGCGCAGGAGCTCAAGAAGTGCCCACACAAAATGTTTTAGTTGTTGATTCTGCTGCTAAAAAAAACCTGTCAAACACCAGAAGGTACATGCGCGATCACCAAGGCTTTACCTCATGTAGATGCTGTTGTAGTGTTGTTGTAATTACTCCAACTTCCTCATAACAGAGATTACACATATACTTAAAAGATATTAGGATCAAACCTAAGTCTATTTCTTCCATTTTTCAGGATGTACATTAATATGTTAATGTTTATTTTTGTGTACTTATTCTTTTGTGAAATCATTTAAATATTTATATGTATTCATGCTTAATTTCATTGTTTGAACTGAAATAAATTTACAATCAATCTTAAATCAAAATACAGCTATTTTAAACTTGATACATTTTTCTCTGTCTGTCCAGGCTTTAAACATCCACGGCAGACTAAAAGTTCCTCCATGGGCAGAACCAGCGTCAGGAGAACGGAGGTAAAGGCGCGGCACAGCTGGCTCTGTTTGCCATCGCCACGCCGCTGCAGCCTCCCTCCATCCTGGAGATCAGGACCAAGAACATGATCTTCAGAACCAAACACAAGCTGGACTTCACACCGCTGGCCTGCGACGCAAAGTAATGATACAGACCATGAATAAACATCTCAATATACACTCCCATAAGAAAATGATGCTTTATTAGACATGGTATTATAGCCTGATTTCTTCAGCAGCAATACATTAGAAGATCATAATAGATTATTTAATTGTAAATATAAAGAATGATAACACAAGTTGACTTCAATGCTATGAACGCAATATGACACTGCCATGCAACACACACTAAACACACTACAGAGAGAGAATTGCTTCATTTGAAAGTAGCTGCGAGGAACTTTGACATATTTCTGAATCAGTTAATTTTTCCTCTGAAATTTTCCATGTAACAGCAAACGAGACCATCAGTGTAAATAAATGCTATGTGTATATAGTTTTTCTTAATGCCTTTGTCATTGTACGATCACCCAGGTCAAACAGCTGGCTTTATAAAAACACACACACTTTTGTCCAAAGGGGACGCTAGAATTAACACACACTGAAAGTTCCTCGCAGCTACTTAGAATAGCATGTTGATTTAGTCTCCTACCTATATGTTTTCTCCTGCAATTCTTAAGATCAAAGTCTAGCTATGGATGTACGATATGGATGTAAGTAAAGTTTTTTTTTCTTGCAGGGGGAAGATTGTTCTGGGCTACACAGAGGCTGAACTGCGGGTCCGAGGGTCTGGCTATCAGTTCATCCACGCTGCTGATATGTTGTACTGCGCAGAGAACCATGTCCGAAGTAAGTTCCATTGAAATGACCACGCACCACAACATTAATTGGTTTGACTCTAGTTGGGGAATTTTGTTGCATGTTTCTCTCACTCATGTCTGTCATCTTTCTGCTGGTGATATCAAACGAAGGCTTCAAATGTCAAAATAAATATTAAATAATATATTTGTCATTTTTTCCAAAGCGAAAAAAGTTTGACTAAAATTTAGTGCATTAGTTCAAAAAAACGTTTTTTTTTCAAAAGCTGAGAATCTTTCGTCATGCTGTAATATTCACTGAAAGAGTGAAATGTATACAACTGAACATTGTATTGTTATCTTGTAAGAGTATGGCTTTAAGGATTTTTCTTACCTGAAAAATACCAGAGTCCCATTGCCAAAAATAAAGCCAATTTAGAATTTATATTTCCAAATGTACAGTTCATCGCAAAGAGAAATTATAATACTCATTATTAACAATTTATTTTTAAACACAGTCTTAAAGTGACGGGAGTAGAGCTTCGAGTACGTAACAAAAACTCATCCATCCTTAATTCTATCCTGTTGCTATTTTAGATTTTAGTCCGAAATAAAGTCAAAAAATAAAAAATAAAAAATAAAATGTGGCGGTCCGCTCTTCCAAACTGGTCATAGAGTTCACGCAGCTTTTTCAAGTAATCCCGCTTGGATTATGGAGCAGATTGAGCAAAGCTGTGAAAGCTGCCTGAGACGAGGATAGGGCCCCACAAAGCCACTACATGAGCAAACATCAGAGATTATTAATACAGCAACACACACAAACATAGAGGGGGCCAGAGATATGCTTACTGCCCTAACATGTCCTCCTGTCATGGGTCAGTCACTGAGTCAATACAGGACCAGGGTGGTTTAATTGAGTCGTAATATGATCTCGTATGAATGCTCTTGATCCAAGTGAACCCCTTGGAATCAGTTTAACCAGTTTACTGCATATTGCACAGATTGTAAATACATTTTACAATTACATTTACTTTACTGTTGGTTTTGCGTTACCTTCTGCACTATTTAGAATCGTTTTAGTGTATATATTTTTTTATCTCATCTTATATTATTTTATTCTTTTGTACTTATTGCACCGTGGGTCGGAGATAAACATAATTTTGATTCCTCTGTATGTTGGCACATATTGCAGAAATTGACAATAAAGTTGACCTGACTTGTCTTGAAGTGGAATGTTCCCCCTCAGAAATCTGCACATTGTTGAATATATTTGTGATAGTAATAGCTAGCCGAGGTCAGTCAGTTGGGTCGCTTGATCCACTTTGATCCATAAGTTAACTTTTGATATTCATGTCAAGGGTGATTGTTATTGATGTGTTCATCCTTTCATGATATACCCAGACCTTAAAGGTCACATCTAATATTCCTGTTCAAAATTATAATTTGGATTCCAGCTTGAAACTGTTTTCATTGTGCAGTGTCCAAAAATGACTTTATATTTCCACAGTGCTATTGCTGAATCTCCTCTTTTCAGCCTCTGTCTGAAATGGTTTGTTTTAGAGTCTCTTTAAGCCCCGCCTTCCAAAAAGCCATGTCTGCTCTGATTGGCTAGACCCAGGTGTGCACAGGCACCGCTCCCCAAGCTCAATATAGTTAGCTATAGTTAGCAATCAGCACAAGTAAAAGCTCTTGGACAATTGGACATCGTCATTACAGAAATACAGTACCTTCAGTAATTTCCAATAAAGTTCAACCATAATGATGTGGGCGCTTGCTCATGGTTGAGCGTCGCCGAGATAGGGTTGAGGCGATCCCCCCCCACGTGCAAGTGGGCCCAGCATCACCCACCTCTCGGGATTCGATTAGTACCTGCTACGGTGTAATGTACTGTAATGGGAACAGTCTCCCTCTCAAAGGTCTTCGACTCTGTGTATCACTGTATAATAAAGCTTAAAAAAAAAAATATATAAAATTTCAATCCTCATAACTGTGTTTGTGTTTCATATTTGTAGTGATGAAGACGGGGGAGAGCGGTCTGACTGTGTTCCGGCTCCTCACCAAGGAGAACCTGTGGAAGTGGGTCCAGGCCAATGCCAGGCTGGTCTACAAGAACGGAAAACCAGACTACATCATCGCCACACAGAGGCCTCTTCTGTATGTGTCTAGCATTATTAATCATATTGTTAAACTGACAATTATTTTGTTAGGGATTTGTCATTAGTTCTGAAGTATTTTATCAAAAAAACTCAAATCTTGGCTAACTGGAAAATTTGAGCTGTTGCACAATATGTCATTAGGTAGGAAAATAATAACAATAATAATAATGGATTGGATTTTATAGTTGATTTTCAAGGCACTCAAAGACGCTTTACAGGGTTCCAGGTTCCATTCATTCACACACAAAATGATCTAAAGACCAACATAATAAACTTTAAACCTTTTGTTAAACTCACAATTCTTTTTTTGATTGATTGTGGATCTGTAAAATGTAAAAAAAAAAAAAAAAAAAAAACAGGAAAACTGCCCAGAGAATATGATAGATTGATTTAATTTAACGTCTTATTTTGTACAACCAACAGTCTAAAAGACCCAAAATATCAAATGTATTATAATGTAAGACCATGTAAAAGCTAGCATATTTGATCCTTTGTATTGTTATTACCATGATGTCATCTCCTGACAATAATCATGTGTTCTTCTTTTTATAGGGATGAAGAGGGTGGCGAACACTTACGTAAGCGCTCCATGCATCTACCTTTCACCTACGCTACTGGCGAGGCGCTGCTCTACCAGTCCAACCATCCCATAGCAGGTTTAAAGACGGGACCCAGGAGAAAAATGGCTGCAAATCCAAGAAAAGTCGAACGGAGCGGCTAGTGCGGGAAGGCCTGGACCCTGGATCTCTACTCGGGGCGCTATGAGTCAGGACGAATCGGTGTACGTTTGCCAACCCGCCCTGGAGCCCAAAATGTCCTTCAGCAGCTTCTTCGGAGACCAAATGGGATTCTCCGTCTCCGAATCTTCAGCATGTCAGGAAGCTGGGACGAGCCGAGCAACGGTGTCCTAGGTCCGGGGATGACCGAACCGGGACCTAGTTTTGACCCTCTTCTGGCTACCCCCTGACTCCCTCTCCCTGGAAGGACACGGGGTGGTGGATTCAGAAGAAGCCGTTTGTTCCAATGGCGAGCTTTTCGGAGCTTTGGAAGGGTTGGGTTGAGCGCGGAGGACCTGGAGTTACTGCTTCTAGACGAGCGGATGATCAGGGTTGAAATGGACCCCGAGCGCGTGCCAACTTTGGACGATCTCTTGACGAACGATGAGATTCTTTCGTACATTTACGACTCCATCGAGGGAAAGTCGGAATCCAAGGACCACGTAGGAGGACATCAGGTAATTCCGAGTACTTCCTCGGCAACGTCACGACAACCGTGTCACGACCCGAAATTAGCGCCACTTCGGACGCTAACGGGCAAATGCAGTTCCCTCACCATAAACTTCCCTCGGCGGGGGGCACACTCCGATCGTCCAGCTGTCCCAGCAGATGCAACAGCACCTCAACATGCGGTCGGTTAAGGTTCGGGCGCAGGAATGGGGCCAGCCAAGTAACAACCACATGGCCCACACCACGATAGCTAACGGGGATCTGCTAGGGCAAAATCACCACGCCATCCCCAATGGACAATCGTCGTGGTCACCCCAAGACATTCTAACCAGCGCGGGGATACAAGTCACACACTATCACTCGCAACACACTATTTTCAACGGTAAGGCTTCTTCTGGGCTGGATGGCGAGCTTCGTCATCAGCAAACAACATCATCATCAACGCTACTTTCAACAACAGCAGCAACAACAGAATCAGCAGCACGCAGCAGCAACCTAGGATGCAAAACCACGTCTCACAGCAGTGCCATGTCAAACAGAAGGTAGCCATCTTCAACGGAATGTGTGCCGGAATCTCCAGCACGGAGCATTCTATGGGGAAATCGCAGTGGCAGCAGCAGGACTATGGATCGGGCAGCAACTCCTGCCTCGATAACGGCCAAAAAACTCTTCAAACAAACACCTCACTAGACGCTTGCATGGATTATAGCATGCCTGGTATTGACAATGGGGACTACACGATCGCCGGGAATGGTTTGTATGGGAGGAGTGGACACACACAGCACCAGCAGCAACACAAGGCAGAGTCCACGGTAACGTCCTACCAAGGGATGAACCATAAACGGCAGCAGGAGCAGATACCGGTTCCTCTGGCCCAGGTCATCTCCAGCCTGTCCCAGTGCCCTCCTCCCAACGCGTCCCTGGAGCAGATACTAGGAGTGGGGAAACCCTGCCGTCAGCTGGACCCCTACGCCATGGTGGCCGCCGACATCCCTCATGACCCCAGTCCCAATAAGGTGATGTGTGTTTTTTTGTTTTTTCGAATATGTAAAAGAAAACAAAATATTATACAGAAAATAATGATGTTACACAAAATAGAAAGCATGATTAGATAGATGAATGACAAATACTTGATAATTGTAACAACATGTTCAAAAAGGGGTGGGAAGAAGTTTTGTTGAGAAGTTTTGTTGAGAAGTGTTTTGTTGCTGAAACACTGACCCCTGGGGGCGCCCTTAGCTCAGTTGGTAGGGCGTCCCCCCCATGGGCCTCGGCCAGCAGCGGACCCGGGTTCAATTCCAGCCCGCGGTCGTTCTCTGCATGTCACTCCCCTCTATGCCCCAAAAAACACTGACCATGTCTTATGGTGTCAAAAATCCTAATAAGTTTAAACAGTTTCAGATTGAAACCTAATTCTTGAGTTTTAGTAACAGTATGTGTGAAAAAGTATTAAATCCTAAACGGTTTACTTTTTGGAGTCCCTTACCTCATGTTACGTGCTAAACTCAAACTGATTTACATAGGATTAAGCAGCAAAATAACACATACTCTTACGTAAATAATTCTTAAAATAAAAAAATTACAAACATTTGCTATTTATGGGTTCTTAAATCAGATAATGGTTTGCTTTTCTTGGTCTAAGAATCAATATTAGTTTTTTTCATAGGTAATTCGAAAAATCAACTGCCCGGAGTCCTTGACTGATTTTTCCAGCCTTGGGGATCAATACATTGCTATCAAAATTTTCTGTCAGACCTTGTTATTAGCATTTGTTAATGTCTGATCAATTCTGGTCACAGACATCGATATTTGAGAGCAAATCATCTGACAATGATTGCATGTCAACCAAGATGCATTTTTGTATATTTTTTTCCAACAGGAACCCCCCCCCCCCCCCAATGTACACTACCGTTAAAAAGTGTGTGGTCAAAGAAAGTTATCTTCTTATTTTTGAGAGTATAATCGAACCCACAAAGACCGATGCTCTAGATACTCAACTAGCTCAAAGGAAGGCCAGTTTCTCTTCAGCACAGAACAGTTTTCAGCTGTGCTAACATAATTGCACAAGGGTTTTCTTATCATCAATTAGCATTTCAACACTATTAGCTAACACAATGTAGGCTACCATTAGAACATTGGAGTGATGGTTGCTGGAATGTGCCTCTGTACACCTATGTAGGTATTCCATTAAAAAACTGCTGTTTCCGGCTAGAATAGTCATTTACCACATTAACAATGTTTAGACTGTGTTTCTGATTCATTTAATTTTATCCTCTTTGAAAAAAACAGTGCTTTTCTTTAAAAAAATAAGGATATTTCTAAGTGACCCCAAACTTTTAAACAGTAGTGTATCTTATAAATACAGCCTTGCTTCCATCTTTCTGTCCTCACACTACTTCCCTCTTGCCTGTTGCAGATGGAGAATGGCTGCATCCTGAACGGTACCTACCCAGTGGGCTGTTCGCTGCCCAACAGGAACGGAGCGGCGCCCCCTGCTGTTCAGATGCCCGGCCCAGACACTCTCTCAGGCCTCCCCGACCCACCGGCCACCGGCTTCTACCTCTGACAAAACTGACCCAGGAGCAGTCATAGTGGGACACTGTTTATAATGGCCCCCGGGGACACTGTTAATATTGGCCAGAAATACACACAGACGACTGGACCAGCCTTATACATCTAGATAACACTACAGACAGACAAAAGCTGAAGAAACGTAGGCCTATATGTTTGTTTGTTTGTTTGTTTGTTTGTTTCGATTTTTTTTTTTTTTTTTTTTTTTTAATTTTTATGACTTTTATTTTTGTGGGGCAGGGGAAGGGGATCATTGTGTTGTATTTTCAAGTCATAATATCATACGAGTCCTTTGTTTACAATAATGCAGTAAAGAGTGAGTTTTATTTTAAGTATTACAGAGAGGTTATTAATTATGAGTTTTTTTTTCAAAGCCGAGTTTTTACAAATCTGCGATCAGATACAAGTCGAACAGAACAGTTATTAAGACACAGTTATGGATACATTTTTGTTTCAGGGGGATTTCAGTTAAAACTACTTGATATTTGAATCTAATAATAAATATAAAACAGAGCTGCAATTTTGTGTAGTATTTTGCCATATTATTTATGCAGTGAGAGAGCAAGATATAACACAAGGAATGGATGTCCTAAAGCAAGATGTGGATGTAAGTGGTAGGAAAATGATTTATAACAGTTAACCAGTTAAAGATGAATACAAGCCATTCAATATTACTTAATAGATAAAGGTACAGAAAATTGATTCATCATTTTGTCATTGTTCAAGCAAAAATACCAGTATTTTCTGGTTTCCGCTTCTCAAATGTGAGGATATGTTGCTTTTCTTTGTCTTATATGGAAGTAAATTGATTATCTTTAGAGTTTTGGGACTGTCTGTCGGACGAAATTGAAATATTTTGACACGTTTTCATAATTTCTTTGACGAAAAATCAAGAAAATAGCCACCACATTACTCAATAATGAAAAAGATTATATTATATTTACAGCCCTTCATTTTAAAGAAATGAGGGCGAACAAATGCAGACGTACTGATGGAAAGAGAGGTTGTTGTACAGACTGGTCCACTTCATGAATGTACAGACGCAGAACGGAGTATTAATATCAAACCAAACGAAAAACACAATCAAATGCAGTTCTTTGTCATGTGACTTCATATACAGTATATACAGTATTGTTTTCTTCAGATGGAACATTTTCCTGATTTAAATTATAATTTGGTTTAATTTTAGGGGTTTTATGTTGAGTGATTTTGATTCGCTTTGTATCTGAATACACACACACACACACACACACACACACACACACACACACACACACACACACACACACACACTGATAACCCCCCCGTCAATGCAACTCCAACGTGATTACAGGATTCATGAGCTACAAGAATGTAATCTTTCAGTGTTCAGTTGTTACTTGTCAACAATAAGATAAATCCATATATGTTTGGAAAAAAAGTAAGAGATATGAAAAATTATTTGGTAGGAATATCCTGCACTTTATTTCAAGCACCCATTCAATGCAGATCTTTAGATATTTTTTTTTTTTTGTATTATTTTTTTTTTGTAAATTTTCACAGCTACTCATGCAAGACCAGAGCAGTTGCATTTCTATTCTTATGTTGAGGTACATTTCAGGTGATGTGTTAATGTCCTCACAAGCACAAACCCCTTCTGTACAATTGTTAGTGTCATAATTTTAATTTTTTTTAATGTCGATAATCGTGGACCTCCGGATATTTTTTAATTTATTTTTAATTTCGCTTATGGATAAAAGTAAAAAAAACTGGCTTAATTTTTTCTGTATTTATTCATGTCTTACAACAAGTAAGCGTTCTTGATTGTTTTTTTTAAGTTGCCCATGTGAAGACATTCTCGTGTACAAAAAAAAAAAAAATGTAATGCATAGCAATGCAGTGGTTGTACTTGCTCTCCCGAGGAAATCAGAGAAATCTATCTACAGATAATTGAGACCCAACTCCACTACAGCACAATTACTCCACAAACACAAGTAATTAAAGGAAAAGTCTGACGTCTTGGGAAAAACCATTTTTGTTGTTGCTATTGTTGTTAGAAAGTAGCAAATTAACAGTATAGTTTAAGTGTCCTGCATTTACATTGTTACATAAAGCTATAGTGCGTAACTTTTTCATAAGTCAGTCACATTCAAGCCATTGCCACACGAGTTAAGTCAGATTAATGCTGCAGGTGGTAAAGAGTGCTGCTAATTTTGTTATATATTGCTTTGGATCGTCTTACCATGATAACTCTAACTAAATATCTTAATTTAATTGTTGATTATATTTGTTATTATTAATCTGAATCTGGCACGTCAACTAAGATTGATAAACATTCTAGTGGAGTAAAAGTACAACATTGTGGAGTAGACATGAAGTCGAAGAACATTGAAATTACATAAGTACTTCATAATTGTACTTAAGTTACAATAGTTATTACTACAAAACTCAAATTTCCCCAAAATGCGAGACTTTTCCTTGTATAGTTTCAATGGTAGCAAACTGTCATACATCAGGTCAATACGTTCAGGTCTACACACACATGGAGCAGTTACAGAATGACAAACACACTGAAAAACCAAATGTGAGTATTAACAAAAAAAACACTAGAGATCTCTACTGGAAAAAAGGATACAGTTCTGAATGTTTCTTGTACATAGTTTAAATGAGCGGATAAATGATGCAGACAGAAAGGAAGGTTATTTCATCAAGGAGCAGATGCTGAAAAGAGATTTTCCGTTGTTAAAGTTGTTTGGAAATAATGTCATTACTTATTGGTATTAATATTATTGTTCTATATATGTTCTTCTTATGTCGAAATGTGAGACACGCGTGGTTACATTGTCATTCAAGGAAAAATTGACCCTTCCCCTTTTTTCTTTTTACTGCGGCAGAAACAGTTTTTTTGCTATATTTAATATGATCGATGTGACTTAATATTAACAATGTGAAGATTTAAAACAAATAAAAATATGTGTGTGTATAAGGATTTTTAAAAAAAAACAAGCGTTGACAAATACAGGTATGTACATAGTTTTAACGTCAAGTCAAGTCACATGTTTCAAGCACTATTTTTAAGACACATGCTTATCAAACTCCTTTTTGTTGATTTTTTTTTTCTTTTTTTAAATTGTAAATAGTACTCTTGTCACACAAAACACTGGACTCTATGACAGCCTGAAAAATGGTGCCATACTACTGAGACTTGTTGAAAAAAATAGGCTTCTAATAATGATGATAATAATAATGTTGTTGGAGAGTTTTAAGTCTTTTGTTTTTAGCCACTGTAACTTTAACATGCTAACAGAAAGAGGTGTATAGATGTTGAGAGAAATTGACCCCGATGTCCAATGACTCCTTTGTTGAAGATGTATTTTTTTTTCTGTTCTTCCTTTTTCAAATAAAAAGGATTTTCTTCAATCACGTTGAAAGACACCAACATCTTTGCGAGCGTTATAACTCCGACTCCACTCATGCGTGTCCCTCTCTCTCAGCCCTCCATCCGTATATATATATATTTTTTTTTTGTATTTCACATGGACAGACAAACAGCAGCGGGGTTTTCCCTGAGCTCCTTTTGTCAGTGACTCCCTTTACTGTGGACCCCCTGACATGTGACAGGTGCTATGTGTAGCATTTTAACGTCAATAAATCATTACCACATGAACTCTGACAAGTCTGTATGATTACTGTGAAGAAGATAGTTGGATACAGTAGATAGATAGATAGATAGATAGATAGATAGATAGATAGATAGATAGATAATAGATAGATAGATAGATAGATAGATAGATAGATAGATAGATAGATAGATAGATAGATAGATAGATAAGATGCATTAGATAGATGGATAACGACATTGTATTGTTGCAGTAGCAAAAAGTAACAATCAAAAACCAAACTGCTGTTACATGTAATTTATGATCATCAGAGGAAAAATTTGACTGTTTCATAAACATTTAAAAATTCCTATTAGTCTCTTTAAGGAAATATGTTAATAGCCTACCACTAATCGTTTACATTTGACCTGTACATCTATACAGCAGAACATACAGTATAAGCTTAGCAATATGTATAAGCTCACAAGTGCATGAATCACTTCAGTACATTCCAGCTGAAAAGTGATGAGTTATCTCATCAAACAAAAAATGTTAGGCCTATGTCATGTCACATGTCAGTTTTATGAGTGTACACATACTTCCCTACCCCTCAAACAGCCTCTTAACTCTTCTTTCCTTTAATGCAAACAGACATATTTATTCTCTCTCCGTCTTGCCTCCCTGTAGCATGTCTTATCAAATCAAATCAAATCAGTTTTATTTGTATAGCCCAAATATCACAAATAGACATTTGCCTCAGTGGTCTTTACATTCCATACAATATGATACAATATGGTGATGGCTTGATGATTGTAACTGACATTCATTCAGCCTATAGCCTATTTGAAAAAGTTACGCACTATGGCTTTAAGCAAACAGTGGGTATTATTTCTCCCTTGTAGTTGATGGAGTCAGCCCGACATCACAGACACAGCGCCTGCAGACCTCAGACTGTAATGTTTAGTGAACAGCAGAGTGCCAGAGGGACAGAGGGAGGCAGTGACAGGGTGAATAGAGGGACAGAGGGAGGCAGTGACAGGGTGAATAGGAGAGAATGGACCAACAGTCACAATACACTCTTCACACGGTTAAAGGTTTTTTTTTTTACACTCCAGTAACCATGGGGATGATTTGCGTCGGAATGTAATAAAAACTCACTTTCATCCGTCTAACTAACAACTGTATTTTTCGCGAATGAGGAAAACAAGCGATTTCAAGGATTTAGCATACACAGTTCAATATTTAGAGTTTTATGAATAGTTTTGAAAATATTGTGTGAAACATGGCACATTTATCCTACTAGGCCTACTTGTCATACCCACAATGTCATTTTTGTATGCAGATCTGAATGAGATAAAGAATATTTTTAGTTATTTAAAACAAAAAAAGTAGAAAGCATTAAGGTAACGTATCCAACCAGGCTGCATAATCTAATTTGTTGTTTTAAAAATAACTGTTCTTTTGACAGTAGGCTATTAGTCAATAGTCATAGTCCCTGCATTAAAAAAAACAAGTGTGTCAGAGCTTTCTCCCTTATGGTAAATTCTGTAGATCACTCAAGGACACTCTTTTTGTAAATGTTATGACATCTTTTTAAATTTGAATAAATACACATTTCTTACACACCTTTAACTTATAACTCCTCAAACTGCAACAGCAACACTGAAAGCTGCTCTGTCAATTCAGTGATATCTTCGAATCCTCAGAGAAAATAACATCTATAACTATGTTAAGTTGCAGAGGCTTATTGACATCAGTCGACTCATATTGAAAAATCAAGCTAGAGAGGTTAATTACATTCATTGTTAAGGAAATATAGGGCAAATGGATGTGGATGGGGGCAGAGAATGTGCATATATATAATAATTTCATATATTATAATAATATAATATATAATATGTTATCATCCTATTATAAGCTACCCTAGATATACTGTATATATTCAACATACAGCCTTATAGGAATCTTACATCATTATTTGTCAAGATTAACCCAATATTTGAGACAAATGTCAGAGAGAAGCAGACCGAATGTCACTTTTGATTTCCCAGAGTGCATTGGGGCGTATTACTATGTTGAGGTTGGGTGGTGGTTGGATGGGCTTCTCCTTTACTACACAAACATATAAACAACATATTGGCCTATTTTACGTTTAACAAGACATACTGTAAGACTATACGGGCTAATGGAGCGCCCAAGGGACATTGTTATACTATCTAATGTTCATGAGTGGAGACTGGAGATATATTTAGATAATGACTCTTCAATTAGAGTCATAGACAGAGAACGGACTGTGGCCCAAAAACAAGTGAATCATCACCAAACTACATCTGCTCCCGCGGCTACACTGGGCTTTTCATGAATGTCAAAATACAGACAGAACGGACAAAGAAAAACTGCAAAAGCCCAGTGTCTGCAGCCATGGATGGATGTATGTACAATCATATGAAAAAGTTTGGGAACCCCTCTCAGCCGGAATTATAATTGACTCTGCTTTCACAAAAAAAAGATAAAAGTGATATGTCTTTAATTTACCAGGAACAGCTAAGTACTGGGATGTTTTCCAAACAAAGATTTTTTGAAAAGCAGTATTTGGTTGTATGAAATAAAATAAAATGTGAAAAACTGGCTGTGCAAAAATATAGGAACCCTTGTGGTTTTGTTGATTTTAATGCCTGTAACAGCATGTAAAACTGATGACTTTAAACACAAAGTTGGTTGGATTATGTTGTTAAGCCTTGAACCTCATAGAAATGTCTGTTTAATCATGAGAAAATGTATTTTAGGTGCCTAAATGCAAGTTGCACTTCTCTTTGACTCTCTGCTGAAGTGAGACAGAATGGGATCATCAAAACAGCTCCCAAAAGATCTGAAAAACAAAGATTGTTCATTGTCATGGTTTAGGGGAAGGCTACAAGAAGCTTTCCCAAAGGTTTCAATTGTCAATTTCGACTGTAGGGAACGTTGTCAGGAAATGGAAGGACCCAGGCATAGTGGCAGTTAAACCCTTGCATGGCAGACCAAGAAAAAAACGGAGCGGCATAGGTGGAGGATTGTGAGAATGGTTGCACACAACCCACAGATTACCTCCAAAGACCTGCAAGAACATCTGGCTGCAGATTGGGTATCTGTACATCGTTCAACAATTCAGCGCAATTTGCACCAAAACATCTGCTTTTTATAAAGACCAAATAACTTAATTTTTGTCTCATCAGTCCAAAGCATTTTCTTCCAATATGAAGCTGGCTTGTCTAAATGAGCTTTTGCATACTCCATGCAACTGTATCTGTGGCGTGGGCGCAGAAAGGGCTTCCTTCTCATCACCCGGCCATACAGATGTTTTGGTGCAAATTGCACTGAATTGTAGAACCATGTACAGATACACAATCTGCAGCCAGATGTTCTTGCAGGTCTTTGGAGGTGATCTTTGGGTTGTGTGCAACCATTCTCACAATCCGCCGCATATGCCGCTCTTGTACTTTTCTTGGTCTGCTAGACCTGGGTTTAACTGCAACTGTGCCTGTGTCCTTCCATTCCCTGACAACGTTCCTTACAGTAGAAATTGACAATTGAAACCTTTGGGAAAGCTTCTTGTAGCCTTCCCCTAAACCATGACAATGAATAATCTTTGTTTTTAAGATCTTTTGGGAGCTGTTTTGATGATCGCATTCTGTCTCACTTCTGCAGAGAGTCAAAGAGAAGTGGAACTTGCATTTAGGCACCTAAAATACCTTGTATCATGATTAAACAGACCTTTATATGAGGTTCAAGGCTTAACAACATAATCCAACCAATTTTGTGTTTAAAGTCCTCAGTTTTACATGCTGTTACATGCATTAAAATCAGCAACACCACAAGGGTTCCCATATTTTTGCACAGCCAGTTTTTCACATTTTATTTAATTTCATAAAACTAAATACTGCTTTTCAAAAAATCTTTGTTTGGAAAACATCCCAGTACTTAGCTGTTCCTGGTAAATTAAAGACATACCACTTTTATCTTTTTTGTGTGAAAGCAGAGTCAATTATAATGCCGGCTGAGAGGGGTTCCCAAACTTTTTCATATGATTGTATATAATGGATATAGATATATGGAGTTGTATATTTGTATGGATTGTAAATATCATATATAAAATATCAAATATAGTATAACAAATTGTATAGATTTGTAAAAGAGATTATAAGGAACACAGGAAGCTAATATAAATATGAATTATTGAGCTGTGGAAAAGGGGTAGGATTAAATAAGTTATACTTCTTCCTACTCCTTTTCAGGCATATCAATTCAATATGTTATTTGTTTATTTTTGTTTATGCTTTTCATTTTGTTTTGTACATTTTGATATGTCTGAAACAAATTGAATCAATCAATCAAAAAAAAATAGCAGTCCTAAACAAAACTCCCCAAATTAATTACATCAGTGCCACTTTGTCTGTGTCATCTGTCTATTTTCCCTCTATGTCATTATGTTATCAGAATCAGAATCAGATTTTTTTTTATTTATCCCAAGAAGGGCAATTTAGTTCACAGTTCCAGTCTCGCAGTAAAAAATCATTTAAATAAATACTATAAAAAGTATGTCTGTACTTCTGTCATTAACTGTCTGTCTGTCTGTAAGCGTGGCTGGCTGCATGTCCATAGTGTGGCCTACAGTGTTGTGACAAATAATTTCCCCTTTGGGACAATACAATCTCTAGTCTAAATGTCTTAAAGTCTGCCTAGAGAAAACCTACTCATCTACACAGCTAATCTTAATTAAACATCTGTGAGTGTGGATTGGTGAGGATGCCTTTTAACCTGTGGACATCAGGCGTTTATTTAAAAAAAATTATATAGCAATGTTTTTTGTTGGATTGAAAGCCAAAGTACTTACTACATTTAACTCCATCACTAGACTCCATTGGTCTTGGTTGTGTATATAATCAAGAAGGAAAATCAATGCAGACCTGTGAAACATTGGTCGGCTGGTTCCATAGATACATACATTTACACAACTATTACTTGGTTTGAAAGCATGGCTAGTCTTTCACTTGCACTGCACAACCTTGGTTCTTAAAGCAATATGCGCACAATCATTCTGTGCTCGACTTCTTCAACTTGACCCACAAGGGGGCAGTAAAATCTCTCAGTAATGGTCTCTCAAGTATTAATAAAAAATAAAAAATAAAATAAAGCTACAAGTACAATAACTGTACATAGCTCTAAAGAGGTTTACCGTAACCTTATCTGAAAGGCAAGAACATTCCAGTGGCTATGTCCCTCTCAATATTTAGGAGTGCATGTGTTCCCCTCTAAAAATATTAACTATACCTCTCTTTCCCCCCAAAAAAAGGTCTATTTAACAGTTCAGAGGGTCAAAACATTTAGATATCCTACTTACCTAACTCACAATGCCCAACTATTTCTCACACTTACATCCGAACCTTGACAACATCCCACCATTGCAGTTACTTTCTTGGAACACAGATATTTAAAAGAGGCATTTTCAACATAAATGCATGCAGAAAAGGCACACATTGGTGCATAAAATGTCACCAGAAAACAGGAAAAAGACCACAGGTAAGACCACATGACCACACTTATAATGCCCCCCTCTCTCCCCCCATGTTGAAACAAAACCTACGCCCATGGTTTCAAGAGAACAAATTGAAAGAAAAGAGGAATGCAGAAAAAGAGTGGTAAAAGACTCTTTGATACTTATTTTTCAGTGATCATATTTCCCTGTGTGACTAACCTTTCCTGAACAACTCAGTGGGCCTGCAACAAGTCCGTTATTTATTTTGGGAAAAAGCCAAAACCATTAGGGCTTTAATTGGGCCCTGTGGGGATGTTGAGTCATTCTCGGTCATACTGTGACTTTGCTGTTATGTGCAATACCCTCCACTAGATGGCAGTAGCACACAGTATACGGGTATGGTAGACCGTGCAGCACCTTTACATGGCTCTTATGCTGTTCACATACCGCTTTTATTTGTACTATACTAAATACTAAAGCATACTTATTTCCATGCTGCAAACTACAATTGGATGTACGTAGTAAGGCATCCCGGTATTTTGGCATACTGCATTTGACATAAATGTATTGAGTGAGTGAGTGAGTGAGTGAGTGAGTGAGTGAGTGAGTGAGTGAGTGAGTGAGTGAGTGAGTGAGTGAGTGAGTGAGTGAGTGAGTGAGTGAGTGAGTGAGTGAGTGAGTGAGTATTGGGACATCCTAAATCCTTTTCTTGTGCACTAAATAGCAGGGGAGTATGAGTGTTTGAAAGCAGCAGGGACTTTCACTGGCAGGAAAACAACAGTGGGGAAGGGTCAAAAGCCAAAGGAAGGGACGTGTTAAACATGTTTACCTCTGGACCGAGGCCAACACACAGGCTGCCTCTAAGTCACTGCTACTCAAGCATAACATTCACTTACCCTGGGAGGAGACTGACTCAAATAAGTAGGTGAAAAGAGCAGAATAGTCTATTTATTGTGATGTAAAACTCCCTTTAATTAACAAAATGTGATGAAATTAAAGGAAGGCATCACTTTAAAGATATAGTGTGTAACTTTTTCCACATACATGAATGTTGGTTACATTCAAGCAATCGGCAAACAAATTGACACAAAGTTGACGAAGCCTAGCAGCTCCAAAAAACTATTTCTGTATTTCTCAGTATGGCAGCGTTTACAAATTGGTGTCCCCCCCTGACACTGGTGCAGGAGCTCAGAAAAATCCCAAGAAGAGCCCAAGAAATGTTTCAGTTGTTGATTCTACTGCTCAGAAAAAACCTGGACGTACAGCAGAAGGTATAAAATCCATGCGCGATCGCCGAAGGCTTAACCTCATGTAGATGTGCCGACAGTGTTGTTGTTATTACTCAGAATTCCTCATGGGGGCGACAGAAGAAGTAACGCACTATAGCTTTAACAAAATGTAAGGAGAAGATTAGAGGAAGACATAATTTTCACAAGATTTACTCCTGTCAAACCTACATTCATTCATGTTTTATCAAAAAATTACAATACATTTCTCTTACATATCAGCGCTACACTCTCCGTATTCCAATGTTTTGGGGCACAACAAGCTGACAAACTCACACACTATTGTCCCATTAACATTATTTGGAGTAGGTTTTGTCTGTAGACAGATCAATAATGTAATCTCCTTTTAGCCCTTCCTTGGTCTTCACTAATCCCTTTCTTTGTCAGCTGTTTGTCGAGCCTCTTGAATCAGCTGTGGTGTGTGTGTGTGTGTGTGTTGTGGTGCTGTGTGTGTTGTGCTGTGTGTGCGTGTGTGGTGTCTGTGGTTGGTGGTGTTGTGGTTGTGTGTGTGTGTGTGTGTGTGTGGTGTGTGTGTGTGTGTGTGTGTGTGTGTGTGTGTGTGTGTGGTTGTGTGTGTGTGTGTGGTGTGTGTGGTGTGTGTGGTGTGTGTGTGTGTGTGTGTTGTGTGTGTGTGTGTGTGGTGTGTGTGATGGATGTGGCTCTAACCACTACACCACCGTACCTTTTGCTTCTAGTTCCAGAGCTCATTCAGGGTCAACATACAATGATTGAGGATGTAAGTGAGAGACACAAACTCAAGGACACTACACTCAGGTAGAATAGACAATGAAGCAGGTCGTTGCATATGAGGGCCCGCGTACGCCATTTATCAAGTATGCTTGTACATATAGGACGACCCACATTCACCTTGTACATATAGAACTTTTTCTCGCACATACACATAACAAGCATGCATGTAGGCCTACACTACTTCTCCTTGCACACAAATAACTTTTTAGCTTGCACACACATTAACTTTTGAGGAAGATTTAGTGTATGTGCATGTTTTGTATGTGTTCTGTGCTAGAAGAAGTAATGTGTATGTGATGTAAAAATGGTGTGTGTCGCATGTTTTTTTATGTGTACGTTCGAGAAAATGTGGTGTATGTGCAAGTATTCTTGATATATGGCCTTAATAACGGCACCGATGACAACCCACACAGTGCAAGTATATGAAACAGGACAGCAATTTAGTTTTATTTGTGCACATTAATGTACATAAAAAATATGTTTTCTTGCTCCCTTGAGGAAGAACTCTCCTCCTTTAGTGCCACCATCAAGACAAAATGTCAACTTTGCACATAAGATCATTTTAAATCTAATTAAACACACAGCATGCTCCAAAGAGAACAAGAGGTATAAAGCTACAGTGGGTAACTTCATCATATAAATGGATGTCGGTTAAAGTCAAGCCATCGCCAAATGAGTTGACACAAAGTTGATTAAGCCTATCAGCTCCACAAAACTCTCTCTGTATGTTTCAGTATGGCAGTGTTTACAAACTGGTGTCGCCCCCCCCTGACACTGGTGCAGGAGCTCAGAAAAATCCCAAGAAGAGCCCAAGAAATGTTTCAGTTGTTCACTAAAAAAAAACTCCAGCAGAAGGAATAAATCCATTTCACAATTGATGAAGACTTACCTCATGTAGATGTGCCAACAGTGTGGTTGTTATTACCCAGAATTCCTTGTGGGGCTGACACTTACACACTACAGCTTTAAAAAACATTCAGATTACTTAAAAGCACAGGAACGTATCAGAATAATTGAATCGATGAAACAAAAAAATTGGACAAAAAAAAAACAGTAGCCTGATATAAAATGTATTTGAAAAAAGAATGAAAAAGGTTCAAGATAAAATTGGGATAAAGGGTTTGAAAGTATCGATTTTCATTTGTTGCAGTAATTTGTTTGAGGAATCAGGGGCGCTGAAATTATAAATAATAAATATACATTTTTACGATAGCTACAAATTATTATAAATGATTTAGAGTGAGGGAGGTATTGATTTGAATAGTTGCTGTAGCCTAATGTGTTCCAGAAATCATCCTGTAAACACAGGTTACTATGATACTAATTTAATAAATTATATTTCGGTTTGACAATATGACAAATGCATTCACAAAACACGCATTATGTCTTGCCAATAACGGTCAATATTAAATTGGGAGAGAGAGAGAGAGAGAGAGAAGAGAGAGAGAGAGAGAGAGAGAGAGAGAGAGAGAGAGAGAGAGAGAGAGAGAGAGAGAGAGAGAGAGAGAGAGAGGGTGGTGGGTGAGGGAGGGTGGTATTGATTTGAATGTGTTGTTTTAGCCAATTTGTTTCAGAAATGATAAACTTACACTACTATATAAAATTATGATAAATAACATTTTTGTTTGACAATAAATGACAGATGTCA
>CM047516.1:26307738-26323100 GCA_026122265.1 Ammodytes dubius
TCCTTGAAGGCCACTGTAGCTTCTGTTATTATTCGAAAGGGTTGGGTTTACCCAGGGAGCGTTGCATTCTAGAACTTTCTAGAACTTTCTTGATGATGTCATATTACACACTGCACCTTTAAGTGATACATTAATATCAAACACACCACACGTTATCTGGTTCTACTGATAGAATTAGTCTTGTCATTGTCGTGTGTGATTCAAATGACTAATGACTGAATGACTAATCGTAAACCCCTGTACCTACACTTTGCCTCTAAGCATGCTGGGTAAAAAGCGGTGTTTGTAAAGCATCCAATAACGTGAACACATGCATGAAGCTGTGTATCATGTCTGTATGTGTTGGATAATGACACTGTAAATGAGGGCTCATTGATACACGCGTGAGCACATATCGTGTAGTGTTGTTATCCCAGGGTAATAGGGATTTAAGTGTGTGTGTGTGTGTGTGTGTGTGTGTGTGTGTGTGTGTGTGTGTGTGTGTGTGTGTGTGTGTTTGTGTGTGTGTGTAGTGACAGAGAGAGAAAGGCAAAACACACTTAAATTATAATAACAATAATAATAAACCCCTATCATTTTCAATTAATATAGACACTTGTGTGACATGTTAGATAATACACACACACACACACACATACACACACACACACACACACACACACACACACACACACACACACACACACACACACACACACACACACACACACACACACACACACACACACACACACACACACTCAGTATGCAGTGGTGCTGGAGGGGGACACACCCTGTCTCTCTCTGTGTCATTGTAATTCAGTGCAATAACTTTTATCATGAAGGATCCTGCCAAGGTAGTTTATAAATAAAACACACACACACCACACACACACACACACACACACACACACACACACACCACACACACACACACACACACACACACACACACACACACACACACACACACACACACACTGCAAGACACTGTGTGTATTGTCTAGACCCACAAAGCTCTACGTGTGATCCCTTCCTTTTCATTTTTCCCATAATATTACATGACTGTCAGTTGGAATATTTCCAGGTGATAGACATGGAAATCTGTTATGTTTACACACAAAACCACACCAACACACACCACACACACACACACACACACACACACACACACACACACACACCACACACACACACACACACACACACACACACACACACACACACACACACACACACACACACACACACACACACACACACACTCAATAGAACAATGAGACACTGTTGAAATATATACAAGTCATATCCATTGTATTGTGGTATAAGAGGTACAAACACTGTAGGAGGGAAGTCAAGTATGTGTTTTCCCGAGAGTGCTGACTGGAGGAACAAGCGCAACCTCAGTGTGTGTGTGTGTGTGTGTGTGTGTGTGTTGTGTGTGTGTGTGTTGTTAGTCTTTGGTTACATCAATGTGCTTCACTTCACTACAGCGACATGCCCACAGGCTCAAGGCTACTGTCGGATTCATGTATGGTGGGAAGCCATTCAAAGACAGGATAAAAGCATGATACATCATACAAGCAGAACGTATGGGAAAAGGTGGAGTCAGTGATTCTGGAGAATGCTTGAGAATCAAATTCACTTTTGATCAAAATCTATGAACAAAAATCCACTGAAAGCATATTGCCTCTGTTTACATGCCAGTTTACAGAGCTAGGTCACCTGTTCGTATGTACTTTCTATATGATAATCAATCAATGAGTGATTAATATTTCAGCACTAGCTCTTTGCCATAGTTTTACATTTCTCATTTGATAAACCTTGTGTGGATGGATGATGGATGGATGGATGATGGATGGATGGATGGATGGATGATGTGGATGGATAGATGGATGGATGGATGGATGATGGATGGATAGATAGATAGATAGTAGATAGATAGATAGATAGATAGATAGATAGATAGATAATAGACGACAATATCAATTTTGAATCAATCTTGCTGAAGCAGTAAGTCATTGCTGCATCATATTCAGCTTAGACTTTTCATGAGCCATACAGCAGCCTTCTTCAACACAGCACAGAGCCACAGACTCTGAACTTAACCCACATTAGCATTGTGCTACGTCTCTCCTTATCTAAAACCCAAATAGATAGATAGATAGATAGATAGATAGATAATAGATAAGATAGATAGATAGATAGATAGATAGATAGATAGATAGATAGATAGATAGATAGATAGATAGATAGATAATAGATAGATAGATAGATAGATAGATAGATAATAGATTAGATAGATAGATGGGATAGATAGATAGATAGATAGATAATAGATAGATAGATGTGTATGTAATATTGTCAAGTGACATTATGTAACATAACATTGTGTGTCGCAAACGCTTAGCATTTTACGAACATCTCAGAGGTGGATGTTCACCGAATAGATTTTCTAAACTAACAGTTGCTTCACATTATCATTTCCATAACTTACATTTCTTTTATTGGCTTTTTTTCCGGTCCACCCGCTTGTCCTCACAGTGCCTAGAGAGAGAGGAGGCTCCATATAAATGTTTTATCTCGCATCTAAAGAAAGAATATTGTCTTCACACTCCCGCTCTCCCTTTTCCAACATGACAGGATGCAATAAACCCAAAGAAATATGAATAGTATCAAAACCATTACAGCTGCAGCCCTGAATGAGACACACACACACACACACACACACACACACACACACACACACACACACACACACACACACACACACACACACACACACACACACACACACACACACACACACACACACACACACACACACACACACTAGTCACTCGCTTTAATCAGCGTCGCTTGATTTGTAGACTTCCTCGAGATAGAGATACACACTTTCTTTTGATCGGCTTTCGAGAGCGAGTTTAATGATTTTTTTTTGCCAAACACTAAACAAACAGAAGCTACCTGCTGCTATCGCTAACACGTAGCGCTTTGACTGAACAGCTGTGTCTCATCCACTTTAGCACAAGAGGAAATTAAAGATGGCTGCCTCCCTCCCTCACTCCCTTCCTCCCTACCACTTATTCTTCATTCCTAAAACCAATTCCATGTTATTGACGATCTGCCAACGCCGATACTAATCTAACGCTAATAATAACGACAGTGTCTCGTGAAATGAAATCGCTTCAGTCATTTTTGATTCGTCATGATCAGTTTAACATCTAGCCTACTCCATTGGCTGCCATACTGGATTCTTTCCTTGTGGGGATGTAGCACACACACATAACACACCCACACAACACACACACACACACACACACACACACACACACACACAACACACACACACACACACACACACACACACACACACACACGTGAGCCTCCCTTTCTTCCTTGTGCGTCATGCTTGTATTATGTACAGCACTGAAATATTAATTTGCATCATGCGTATGCAAGCATTTACTATAGAGTAGTATAGAAGTTACTTGCTAAAGATGACATCATCCACCACTGCCTCAAGTCCTTCCACAATATGAAGTGATGAGGTGAAGATGTATTTAGTAATTTATTCTATAGTACTTTTTCTTCATCATCCAACAAGTGCATTTCCCCAGGACACCCACTATATATATAAAAAAACACGCAAGTTTGTCCATTATGTAGAGGCTTAGAATTGTCCACATTTTAGATAAAGCAACAGCAGAGAATGTAATCAAAAGAGCAGGAAAAGAGTCAGACATATTTACATGGTCTGCGTGACCGGCATCTTAAAAACACACTCACTCCCAGGAAAGTGCAGGAGGCGCGGCCTCTCAATGTTATGCTAATCAGTGGGCTATAAATAGGACCCTAAATTATCAAGACGGAAACAGGAAGTGACACACACACACATTCATTCATACTCCCCACACACACACACACACACACACACACACACACCACACACCACACACACACACAACACCACAACACAACACACACACACACACACACACACACACACACACACACACACACCCACCCACACACACAACAAACACACAACCACCATCCACACACACACACCACACACACACACACACAACACACACACACACACACACACACACACCACACACATACACACACAACACTCACGCATGCAATCAGAGCGTGGCGGCTGAGTGTTCATCAGACGACTGACGCCAGCTGTCTGTCATCAATAGCCGCGGCTGTTTGTTGCTACGCTACCGGAATAACCGTAAATCACTGTTTCTCATTTTATTAGAATAGCAGACATAACAAGCCATGATGTCATAGGGCTCTGTGGTCGTGTTGGTAACAGGTGAAGCACAGCAGCTACCCACACAGGCATGCTGGGAGATTAGGACTAACACACACACACACACACACACACACACACAACACACACACACACCCCACACCACACACCACACACACACACACACACACACACACACACACACACACACACACACACACACACACACACACACACACACACACACACACACACACACACACACACACACACTATATACCTCCACGCCAATGGCATCATGGCTCAAAGCTCAGGGTAGTGTCCAAGGGCTAAAAACAGCAACAGATTCTAGATATAAATGCTGCTGCTGCTTTTGATAAATAATTCATACATTTTACATATTGAATCCAGTTTATAAGCACAGACTTCATGTCTTGAAATAAATCTTTTTATCATTTATAATCATTTCAATACATTGTTTTGTGTAATAAATGTCAGTCGCGGTTAAAGACATCATTGAAGTAATCTAATTCGCTGATATAGTCGACTCTGTGTATAGAACAGCTAAACCAGATCCGACTGAAAAAAAAAATCTGAGTTGGGTACAGCCCTCCAAGTAAGATCTGACGTGGTTTATCTCTAAAGTGTTTTTGTAAAATAGTCTGTTATAAGTTAATAGTGCAAACATAACATTACTGTCTGCATGCATAACATACAGCAAATGCACCGACACACTCTCAAAGCTGCACCAAGCATAACAATACGACGTCAGGCTGTTAATATGGTAATTTAGACACATACTCCAACTTTGGCCTTAAGACATAGTGTGATCACAGGCTGTAAGATCTAAGTATCCACCATCAAACTTGCTCTTTTCAAACAGCCACTCCTCCACTGAGGCTTGGTCCCTATTCAACCCTGTTCAAACGTGTTCTCTTCTTCATGTACCTTTTTTGAAGTAGGTGAATTTGTGCCAGAAAACCAATTTTTTTTTACTCTCTTTGATTTCCGATCTGATACGAGCGCTTTCACTTCTCACTCCAATTTAAAGGAATACTTCACTCATACGGAATCGGCGTTCTTCTATCATTATAAAATCACTGTTATAATATAATTAATGAGGTTTTTCTTCCCTCAGTCTTCCCTTGGCCCAGCTGACCTGTTAATCCTAACCGTACGTTTTACCATGGGGAAATGTAGGGTTAGACAGTGAGACCATAAAACACTCTTTCTGCCTTTTCTCAGGCTAGGATGAACCAATTTCTAAAACATTTGCACTTTTATACTACATAGGATCTCAGAGTTTAACACACCTTCATATTTCCACCTGTGTAATAGGTCTTTAAAATCGACCTAGCTGCCCGGAAGTTCTTTAAATACTTTGTCCAGTATATAAGGTAACATGATTCCAGGGATTTATATGCCACTCTTGTCTGCAGCCTTCTTTGACTGATTCCAGATCAGTTTAATCGGGTCAGTATTGATGCTGATATTTCTGCTGCATCATATTGTTCCATCTCTAGTAAGAAGATGATGTAATATGTTCACAAGTAATTTACGGTCAGACCTGAGTTCACCTGAAGAAGAAGAGTTGTTATTTTTCCCCTGAGTCAAGACCTCATTTCACCCTGAGAAGAAAGGTGCAGCCTCGCAGGACATTCGGGAATGACTGCTGTGCTGTGGTTGTGTGTGTGTGTGTGTGTGTGTGTGTGTGTGTGTGTGTGTGTGTGTGTGTGTGTGTGTGCGAGTGTGTGTGTGTGAGTGAGTCTTTTTTGAGTGCTTTTTGCGAACAGAGACATTACATAGATGAATGACCAGTAATCCATTCATTTAGTCTGATAGACACACACACACACACACACACACACACACACACACACACACACACACACACACACACACACACACACACACACACACACACACACACACACACACACACACACACACACACAGCTTCCTGTGCAGGCTTAGAGCCAGATTAACCTGCAATGTAAGCACTCAAAGGCACAGAGAGAGAGAGAGAGAGAGAGAGAGAGAGAGAGAGAGAGAGAGAGAGAGAGAGAGAGAGAGAGAGAGAGAGAGAGAAGAGAGAGAGAGAGAGAGAGAGAGAGAGAGAGAGAGAGAGAGAGAGAGAGAGAGAGTCTGGGGGAATTGTAATTATGGCTGGCCATTTTATTCTGGTTTTGTGTTCCTAATCAGTATTCCATTCTTAACATGCTGTGCTGGTTTTGACATTCTCGCGTCATTAAAACGTATTACTGAGTTGTTGCCGTGGGGATTATAAAGCCAATCATAAAGGCTGTTGTTTGAATAAAGCTTAACGAGATCACACTGTCTGTCACTTAACACTACCAGGGCTAATACTAATCCACTAGTATTGCCAGCACTTACACTGATACCTTCTGATCATGTGCTGGTATGAATGCATATTAAAAGAGACTTACAGATGTACTTACCCACAATCGTTAGCATCCTATGTGCTAACGTAGACAAGCCATTTCAAATAACACTATTCCTAATGCCTGAAAGAAGCGCAATGTTACCGGTTAATGAAATGCCATTGAAAAATTTAGACATATTCAATCTCCCTCTCCTCTCTTTCTCTCATCTTTCTTAGTATTTTAACATAGATTTTTGGCATTTTATCCAATTTAATTGTCTACAGTGAATATGCAGGCAGGAAATATGGGAAGCAAGAGGGCTATGACATGCAACAAAGATCTCCACTCAGGATAGAAATGTGCGTAAAACTACCATAACAGTATTTTTTGCTACTGCCAATTTTTTGCATGGAAACTATTCTACGGATAAACACAAAACACATACATACATACCATAATACTCCAATAGACCTGTAAACATAGGGTTGACATGTGAAAATCATTGCAGTTCCCTTTCTAACAGTGCACTACTGGCCTCCAAGCAGACATCAGCAACCTAAAGTAAAAGTGAACTGTAATAGCATTCTCCAGACTATGTTTCCAACTCCCATCCATAAATAATGAGCAAGAATTCCAGAATCTGTCATATAAAGATAGCAAGAAGTCTGGTGGAACTAAACTTGGCTCCCGTACAAGAACCAGCAGCCTCTTATCCCCGATGAGTCATATGAAGTCTTCAACATGCTTACTGCTTTGTTTTGATGAGACTGAAGAGAGTTGGGTGAATTTAGTACAATATTCAATTCAAGTTTGTATTGTCATATGCACATTAAGAAACATGTTCTCAGTCCATACCAATGACATTCTTCCATTGTTTTCCACAGACTGAATGCCAAGAAAGATACATCAAAATATGCAATATACAAGAAAAAAATCTGCAACGATACATAGATATAAGATATACTGTATATGAGCACTTTGAATGGCCTTGTGTCTGAATTGTGCTATGCAAATAAACTTGCCTTGCCTTGCTATGAGTATGTAATGTTGAACTGCTTCCAGGAAATTCCTTTGTCATAGAAATGTACATAAATATATATATTTTTTTTCTTGTTGAGTTTTTTGGCAGACCAGTAGTAGGCTAAGTATTCATATGCCGGGAAATAATCATGTCAAACATTTCAGTTCACAGCGGGGACAGAGCAGAACCATATGGGAATATCATGTTATAAAAATGTCATTTCTTAAAGCAGCTTTGGTATGGAGCTAATCCCCCCCCCCACCTCCCATTGGCCCACGTATGATCCATTACTAACCAGTTTATGCAGCTGGTGCATCCACAGTATCCACACACACACACACACACACACACACACACACACACACACACACACACACACACACACACACACACACACACACCACACACACACACACACACACACACACACACACACACACCCACACGCTTTGTCAGGGCTTTTCTTTAAGTTTACGAGCGCGATGAAAGTATTATTGCTCGTAGCACTATAGGGTGGCTAGCTTCTAATAGATTTATTGCTAGTAGAAATAACAGTCAAAGTCTTTGTTCCCTCAGCCAGTGAGAATGTTTACAACCGCTAGTGTTATCCCAGAGAATCCGGAGAACGCTCGATGTCAAAATAATTTGTTGCCGAAATCAGTGAATATCTCCTCGCAATCTGCTACCTGTCTGTTCTGTGTGTGCGCTGAAAAAGAATGTGGGTGTTAATACACAGCCTAGGCTCTGTAAATTGGTATGCAAACAAATGCTATTTAAACAAAGAGGGACCACTGTAGCTATAGCTAGCAACATGCCCTAGGCTGTGTATAAACACTGGATTTTTCTCATTCCATTGCACTTATCTGATGCCAAATAGTACAGAGGATAGTTGAATCTACAGGCAGATCCGATTCGACTGAGACAATTCAGAGTCGGGGGCAGCCCTAGATATGCCTGTTATCTAAGCCCATATTGTTTCACATTATCAAAAAGATAGATAGATAGATAGATAGATAGATAGATAGATAGATAGATAGATAGATAGATAGATAGATAGATAGATAGATAGATAGATAGATAGATAGATAGATAGATATGACATGAACCATATTGTTTCAAACTGGTTTGTGCTGTTGCCTGTTAGCAAATACTAACTTACAGTTTGTAAATAGTTTCTGTTGAATCAGCCTAATGTGTTCTATTTCCACCCATGTCTGGCATAGAGCAGGTGGAACATACATTTTAGAGTTTCATGAACTTTGATAAAAAATGAGAATTTAGCGCTCTCCTTGAAGACCCTCTTGTTTCATTGAGATGTTGACGTTTGGAGGCATCATGACTTTCAACTTTATTAGGATGACAAAGAGCACAACAGATGGAAGCCTCCCTGTGTCTCTCTTGAAACAGAAATCATTACATGTGTCTAGTGTGGGGCTGGAGCAAATGCTTTGGCTGGCAATACTCTACATTTTTTTTTTTACATTTTTTTCGAGAAGTCCCATGAAAAGACCAAAAAACAACATTGTGTCAATGTATCTTTTAATACCTTCTGTATTCCCTTCACTGTGTGTGGCAGTCGCCCCCCAAGACTCTTTGTTCCTATTGACGACATTTATCCTAAAAGCATGTCACAAATATATACTTCCATACTATATGATAATTTTTTGCGATTAATATTTCCAAAACCAGCTAGTTTACTGTAGGCATAAGTATACTGTAGAGTGCATTTATTTGGGACATGAGATGTTGGTTTTCTGTACTCGGGGATAGGATAAATCTAAAAGAATAACGTCACTGACCGGTCGACTTTTCGTTCCTTATTAATCAAAGCGTGTGCCAACAGTTTGTCTTGCTGGGAGAATGATTGTGTCCCTGTCCCTTTAAACCAGGCCTCAGTCCTGAGTCATGGTGAGCAAACATGGAGGGAGGAGCCACGCCATCTATTATTGAAGTGTGTGTGTGTGTGTGTGTGTGTGTGTGTGTGTGTGTGTGTGTGTGTGTGTGTGTGTGTGTGTGTGTGTGTGTGTGTGTGTGTGAGTGGCACAATAATAAGATGCTGCTGCTGCTGAGGAGGGAGCCAGGGATTCCCTCCCTCCACCCATCTCTTTGTCTCACACAGACCCAAGAAGAGTGGCATATGGGTGTGAAGAATGGAGTGTGTGTTTGCGACTATATGTTTGTGTTTGTGTGTGTATGTCTGCGTGTGTGTGTGTGTGTGTGTGTGTGTGTGTGTGTGTGTGTGTGTGTGTGTGTGTGTGTGTGTGTGTGTGTGTGTGTGTGTGTGTGTTGTTGTGTGTGTTGTGTGTGTGTGTGTGTGTTTGTGTGTTCTTGTATCACTGTTTTTGCGCGAACCAATTTCAGTTTTAGACCTTAAGGGGAGAGAGATGGAGAGACAGAGAGAGAGACAGAGAGAGACAGAGAGAGAAAGAGAGGGGCAATTTAAGTGGATTAGGCCTTATTACCCACCAGGGGACAAATGGAAGAGAGAGAGAGAGAGAGAGAGAGAGAGAGAGAGAGAGAGAGAGAGAGAGAGAGAGAGAGAGAGAGAGAGAGAGAGAGAGAGAGAGAGTGTTAAATAGATAAATACAAAGAAAAGGATTTCCTCCTCTCCTCCTCCTCCTCTTGCTTTTGTCCCTCCTCCTTAAAGCTTTCCAGCCTGTGACAGCTGCAGCCATATGCGTGTGTGTGTGTGTTGTGTGTGTTGGGTGGGTGTGTGTGTGTTGTGTGTGTGTTGTGTATGGTGTGTGTGGTTAGTGTAAGACATGTTTAGGCATGGGTGGGTGTGCATTTTTACTAGTTAGTGGTGTAGTATAGTTATGTATTTACTGGTGGCATAGTATAGACCTTTGTCATTACTGAATGTGTTGTGAGTTTTGTGTTGTTAGTGTGTGTGTGTGTGTGTGTGTGTTGTGTGTTGTGTGTGTGTGTGTGTTGTGTTGTTTGTGTGTGTGTGTGTGTGTGTGTGTGTGTGTGTGTGTGTGTGTGTGTGTGTGTGTGTGTGTGTGTGTGTGTGTGGTGTGTGTGTGTGTGTGTGTGTGTGTGTGGTGTGTGTGTGTGTGTGACAGAGACAGAGAAGAAGCTTTTATCCTGATTGACAGAGCTGAAAGCTAAAAGCCACAGATAGTCAGACTGTTGAAAAAAATGTAAAATGTTCTTTCAATACCAATATTATGTCTTAACTTTATATGACTCTTCAAACCTGCATTCAGATTAAGATTAAAATGTATTTAAAGTATCCAGATTGTTGGTGGATGGATAGATATAGTAGATAGACAGACAGACAGACAGACATGGATGGATGGATGGATGGATAGATAGATAGATAGATAGATAGATAGATAGATAGATAGATAGATAGATAGATAGATAGATAGATAGATATACAGATAGATAGATAGATAGATAGATAGATATATAGATAGATAGATAGATAGAAAGATAGATAGATAATAGAAAGATAGATAGATAGATAGATAGATAGACATGACATGAACCTTTTACGATTGATATTATAATAGTTTATTAAATCCCATACAACCAAACTAATCATTACAGTTGAAGTTGTCCTATCCTTACAAAATCTGCAACAAAACTTCCCTAGAATAGAGGCCCCCTGTTCCTCTCTCTCCATCCTCTTTCCCTCAAAATCAGCATTTTATAACTTTATAACTGTAACAGAAGAAAGGCTTTACAACATCCCCTCAGAAACCTACGTCACCTTTCACATCTCTCCATGTTAGAAAACCCAGATCGTTTTTTGTTGTTGCAGGCATGTCTCCAACCCCCTCCACACACACACACACACACACACACACACACACACACACACACACACACACACACACACACACACACACACACACACACACACACACACACACACACACACACACACACACACACACACACACACACACACACACACACCACACACACACCACACACACACACACACACACACACACACACACACACACACACACCAACCCCCTAAAAGGAACCACGGACTGAAATCTATTCGCCTAATGAAGTTTATTAGTGAATTTTCAGCTGCAGCTTAAAGTCACAACTTCAGCTAGTTTTCATATTTGTGTTGGACTGAGTAGTATAGCTCCACTCCAGCTGTCCGTTATTAAATACGATTTAAGACGATTTTTTTTCGGGTTTTTGCGGTTCTCGGCTCTTGTTTATGTGAACACTGCAGGTGTACTGGACAGGGCCCTGCTTGCTTGCACCCCAGGGGGTTAAGGGGGGGGGGGGGGGATAATGTAAAAATTAAACAGGCACACACAACTTAATATGAGTGAAATATTTGTAACCAAGCCAGGTAAACAGACTTCCTTTGTTAAGGGATACTGGGTGCTGGGGCTTGTTCAGACCTGTAGTTCATTTGCTGAGACTCTGAATCAGTTGAGTTTGCAAACGTGTTGCTTTTCCCATCTGTTGTTTTCCCATAAAAATATTTCAAATTTCAAATTACCCAACATGCATCTTTTAAAGCCACATGAGAACATTCACTCCTCTGATTGGTTACATGTGTCTGGAGCAATAAAGTGACCACAAGAATACGGTCAACAAAAAATCCTATCAGCGAAAAACTATCATTCAAATATCAGGCAAGTACTTATAGTCCAGCTCACACAGTATTCATTAACTGGTTGATTTTGCACAGTGCACCTTCTTAAATTAAAATTACAATTCAAATACCTTTATTTTTCATTTGTGGTGGTGAGGCATAGTACACAACATTGTTCAATAATAAATATTCAACACTGAATACACAGACCAAACTAAATGCTTAAAAACCTAATTGGCAGCCGCTAAACATTTGTGTAATTGATGGGGTCAATGCCAAGGTTTTAGCACGTGACGCCCTTGTAGTCATTCCAATTTGACTCGCCCGGAATGATCCCAATGTTTTCAATGGAATTAGCTTCATAGAAAATGCACCAATGACAAATGAGAAGAGAGTCCCTTGAGAGGCAACTGTCCAATCGGATTTCAGAATGAGAGATGAGATGAGAGCCAATCACAGCCTAGTGAAGCTGGCATACACACACACACACAGACACACAAAAACACACACACACACCACACACACACACACACACACCACACACACACACACACACACACACACACACACACACACACACACACACACACACACACACACACACACACACACACACACACAACACACACACAACACACACACACACACACACCACACACACACGCACACACACACACACACACACGATGCACCTAATAGGGCTTCCTTGGAGATCACCAGCATGCTTGACCCTGAGTAATTACTCTCCACCCATCCTTCAAGTGTGTGTGTGTGTGAGTGTGTGTGCATGTGTGCGTGCATGTGTGTGAGTGCATGTGTGTGTGTGTGTGCGTGCGTGCGTGCGTGCGTGCATGCGTGCGTGGTGTGTGTGTGAGAGTGTGTGTGGTGTGTGTGTGTGTGTGTGTGTTTTTAGAGAGGCAGAGACCAATGTGTCCCCTGTGGCAGTCAAGCCGTCAGAGAGCAGATAAGAATCCTGCTTGAGAGAGAGAGAGTCAGTCAGACCTGAGTGTGCGCCATCATATTGAGCTTTCCTCATCCCGCTATCGATTCCTTTGTCTCTCTGTCTCTAATGCAGAACAATATCACATTGACTGATTGTTATGATCGCTAATCGCTAGTTCGCTAGTTTTTTTTTTCTACTGCTGTAGCAAATTCCCAGTTAATTGTCTAGCTAGCCGATGGAGAGAAAATGACAAACGTGGTGATCAAATTATGATTTTCATTTCAATTATTTGCCTCTTAAATGTCACACGTTTTGTTACTTTACTCTGGTTCTAGGAATCGCATGGTACATTTAATTAGAATTAGATTAGAAATAAGCAATTTTGAAGCCATCACCTCGGGGTCTATCCAAATAGGACATATTGCGTTCTGCTGATTAATAAAGTTGAAATAATTAATAATGGCGAAATTGCTCGGTGCATTCTTGCCAATGTTCTATAAATGAAAGACATGATGCCATATTGGATATAAAACAATATATTCATCTTGCTGGAACAGTCTTAGGGTACGTGGGACTGTCACATAATGAACAAAAATATCCTCACTTTTTGATTTGTGTGTCTGTCTATCTGTCTGTCTGTCTGTCTGTCTGGTGCACCATTGTCATTGTCATCAAGTTTTTTTTCTAACTCTTTAATAATCTAAGTGTTTGTTTGATTCCACTCTGGACCGCTTTAAGGTTAATTACTAAAGGCTCCTTCACATTCCAATGACCATAAGAACCTGGACAGTTCTCAAAGGGAATCTTAAATCAATCAGAGCTGATACACAGTCTCTACGTAAGCATCAAATTAGTAAAGTAGTTCTTTCCTTCTAATGTAATTTGAAAACAACCAGGACGTTCACAATTAGCCGGCAGACTTTAATTTAATACTGTGGCCTTCTATTTGCAGGACAACACTACAAACAACTATACTGTGTATCCGAAGTTGTCAGCTTAAAACTGACTTAAAGCAACAGTGCGTACCTTTTTTAAATATAAATGAATGCTGGTTACATTCAAGCCATCGCCAAATGAGTTGACACAAAGTTGATTGAGCTTATCAGCTCCACAAAACTCTCTCTGTATTTCTCAGTATGGCAGCGTTTACAAACTGGTGTCACCCCCCTGACACTGGCGCAGGAGCTCAGAACTATAGCTCTAAGTTGACTTAACATTACATTTTTTTATCAAAAATGTATAACTCTATATTCGTTTTTTTTATGATTGCATATTGAAATAAATGTGAAGTAGAATTTTTTTTTATAACTGAGTTCCAAATATACCTTGACCTTGGTTTAATAGTTTGACATTTTAAAGGTGCTACGAGGAACTTTTAATTATTCCTGAAACAATCTAATTTTTCCTCTGATGGTCATAAAAACATGTAATAGCAAACGAGACCATCAGTGCAAATAATGCTATTTTTATATAGTATTTCTTAATGCCTTTGTCATGGGTATACGCTCACCAAGGAACTACAGCTGGCGTAGTAAAAAACACTACTGCTTTTATCCAAAGGGGGTGCAAGAGTTAACACAAACTGAGTGTTCCTCGGAGCACCTTTAATTGGTAGTTCTCTCTCCATGTACCAACACATTCACATTAGTTCACTGAAGTTAGTAATTAGCCTGCTATCCTGTACTACTACACGGCAGTAAAACACTTTATTGGCTGCTCTTAGTAAACAAGGAAACTACTGTGTGTTAACGTGTGTGTGTGGCAAAGAGAATGAGTTCAAATGAGGTGTATAGGAAAAACATGTGTTCTTAGTAAAGTGGGCTCACAATGGCCAACAGTATGGAGGGATTTCTTGTCTATTTAGTTCTGTTAAAGAGACATTGAGGAACTTTTAAAGATTTATGAAACAGTCAATTTTTTTTCCTCAGATGATTATAAATGACCTGTAACAGCAAATGAGTCCAACATAGAAAATAATAAAAATTTTATATTGTTATTATAATTAATACCTTTGCTCAAAATGATTTACGGGCAGGCAGACTGAAACATCCTGTGTGTGTTTCCCAAACGGTACTACATGGTTTACTTTGCCTCAACATCCTCATTTTACCATTATAAATCTAGTATATAGTTATATAAACACATGTCACAACTGTTTTGGCGCACATTTAGCAAAAAGTTAAATAAATAAT
>CM047516.1:26335700-26360700 GCA_026122265.1 Ammodytes dubius
TGAAAGTCATCAAGTTAAATAGGGTGACTGAGGGAGAGTTTTTTTCCACATTTTTTGGAGTGGAATTATTGTAGAAACTTCAAGATTTTATCCAGATGACAAAAAGATGAAGAAAAAGATTCCCAGAATAGCAGGACTATGGCTGTAATCTCACTCCATCCATCTCTCACTGTGTCTCTCCGTCTCTCTGCAATTTCTTTTTTTCTTTTTTTTCCTTTTTGCAGTTGATGTATTGCTGACACTTAGTGTCAAGGCCACCGAGGAGAGTGAGTCTCTGTGTGTGTGTGTGTGTGTGTGTGTGTGTGTGTGTGTGTGTGTGTGTGTGTTGTCATGAGTGTGTGTGTGTCTGTGTTAGGAGCGTGTGTGTGTGTGTGTGTGTGTCTGTCAGGAGTGTGCGTGTGTTTGTGTCTGTTTTTTAGGAGCGTGTGTGTGTGTGTGTGTGTGTGTGTGTGTGTGTGTGTGTCTGTCTGTCTGTGTCAGGAGTGTGTGTATGTGTGTGTGTCATGAGCGTGTGTATGTGTGTGTCAGAAGCGTGTGTGTGTTTGTCAGGAGTGTGTGTGGGTGTGTGTGTGTGTGTGTGTGTCTGTCAGGAGTGTGCGTGTGTTTGTGTCTGTTTTTTAGGAGTGTGTGTGTGTGTGTGTGTGTGTGTGTGTGTGTGTGTGTGTGTGTTTCAGGAGTGTGTGTGTGTGTGTGTTTTGTGGGGAGCATAATTCCTCTGTCACATTGTGGGGACTATCTTCCCATCTGGGGACAAATGGAAACCATTAAGTTCTAGGGGAAGGATGTGTTTTGTGGTCGGGGTTAAATTTTGGGTTTCATGGTGATTATGGATAAGGTTAGAATAAGGATAGCTTAGGGTTTGATGTTAGGCAATGTAATGTCCTCTTAGAAGGCAAAAACAACTGTGTGTGTGTGTGTGTGTGTGTGTGTGTGTTTGCGTGTACGCCCGTGTATGTGTGTGTGTGTGTGTGTGTGTGTGTGTGTGTGTGTGTGTGTTTTGCGCGCTCTGCAGGTGTATCCAGCTTTATTGACAGTTGAAGTAATTTGCATTATGCCCCTTATCACTCCATACTTCTCTTTCCTGGTTATAAACAACAGATACAGAGACATGACTGTATGTATTGGGGGGTTGACTTGACACATACTTAAAACACTGCTCACTGCCACACAACAGCAAACAGCCCTCACAATCTAAAGCCTCATAAACAACCATAAAGTTCAGTTAACAACATCTGTTTTCAACAAAATACAACATTAGCACCTTCAAGCAATCATAACACGCTTCTTAGTTATGTATTGCAGGGCTTGCAGGGAAAGAATAATTTTTGTTATTTTACATTCTATTTTATATTATCCAATCATTTGCACTATTTTTTTAGTTCATTTAAGTCTCAGGTAGCTCTTTTTTTTTAGCATTTTCAAGCTTTATTAGACAGTACAGAGTTGAAATGGGGAGACAGAGAGAGAGAGAGAGAGAGAGAGAGAGAGAGAGAGAGAGAGAGAGAGAGAGAGAGAGAGAGAGAGAGAGGGGGAGAGAGAGGGGGGGATGACCTGCAGTAAAGGTCCACGGGTCAGATTTGAACCCGCGACCACTGCAACGAAGGCCGGAGCCAATATGGTACACGCTCTATCCACTACGCCACCGGAGCACCCTATGTGTATTACTCTTAATACTTTTTTTATGTTGCATTGTTGAAGGGACCCTGAGATTCAATAATTTCATATGACAAATAAACTGTCTTGAGTCTTGGATCTTGGTGAGTTGAATAAACTGGTAATTAAGTGTATTAATGATTAGACCTGTTAACTGTGAATTCGAGCTAGTAACAGGCTGAGTTACACTAAAATGTCACTATACAATCTAGACCTTCCTTACTGGCCATGCAGTATTCTTCCCCTGTTGCTTTAAATAACATCAGAACTAGTTTTAAGTCTTTATTTTTCCATACAGGAACAGAAGCCCAGCCAAACCTGAGTCTGACTCACCATCGCTTTCCTGTCAAACATAAGATTTAAATCAGTGTCAAGACAACTGAAGTGTGTGTGTGTGTGTGTGTGTGTGTGTGCGTGTGTGTGTGTGTGTGTGTGTGTGTGTGTGTGTGTGTGTGTGTGTGTGTGTGTGTGTGTGTGTGTGTGTGTGTGTGTGTGTGTGTGTGTGTGTGTGTGTGTGTGTGTGTGTGTGTGTGTGTGTGTGTGTGTGTGTCCAGAGACAAGACGGACATCTTCCTGTTCGTGTCAAGATGACAAAAGCCGTTTCCTCTCAACAGTATTGGACAAATGAGTCTCTCTCTCTCTCTCACACACACACACACACACACACACACACACACACACACACACACACACACACACACACACACACACACACACACACACACACACACACACACACACACACATTCTGGCGCTGCTGTACTGTATTATTCTGTTGGAGAGAAAAGGCTGCTGATGTTGGCAGCGCTCTCTTCTATCGGTTCTCGCCCTCATTTCCTGGAATACAAACTGTTCCGTCTACGCAAATAATTCAAATTGTAATATATAAAGACATACAGTAGAAAAAGTCATATTCATCTATTTTGGGGCTGGCTACAACTCCAGAATCCGAAAACACCCAGATCGAAGAACCTTGTACAACAGTTATATAAACTAACCGCAAGCTGTAGCTGAGACCGCTTCTTGTGGTTTTTAAAAAATCAATGAATTGACATATTCAGTGGTCAAAGTGAGTAGTAGTCGGTTGGCATTGATTTGTGTTTTAAGTGGAGATTACTGTGGACGAGGTGTCCACTAATGCGCTGTAATAGGAGGATGCTGAGAATGCCTTACATGTGTATGAAGGTTTTAGACTTTACCTGATGCTATTTATTTCAGACAGATGTAAACGATCAATTGGGTTCATTTCCACTGCTGTGTAATCACGTTTAACTATACGTCTTGATGTTTTAAAGATATATTTTTTTTTTATGGAGAAAAACTGAGGCAAAACTGAAGAGATAGACAGACAGACAGACAGACAGATAGATAGATAGATAGATAGATAGATAGATAGATAGATAGATAGATAGATAGATAGATAGATAGATAGATAGATAGATAGATAGATAGACAGACAGACAGACAGACAGACAGACAGACAGACAGACAGACAGACAGACAGACAGACAGACAGACAGACAGACAGACATATATCAATCTTTAATCAATCTTGCATGAAGCAGTTAAGTCATTGCTGCATCATATTCAGCTTACACATTTTCACTGAGCCATATATACAGCAGCTTTCTTCACAACACAAGCACAGAGCCACATACTCTGAACTCTAACACACATTAGCATTTGTGCTACCGTCTCCTCCTTATCTAAAACCCAAACATGAACACATGTTCTGTCCTGAACCCTGTTGAATGAGCCACTAAACAAACATCCACTGGGGGAATGGCGCTCTGCTAATGTCAGCTGGCGGGCTAGAGATAACTAATTAGCACATTAAACAGCAGCATGTAAACAGACCTGCAAATGTCACTTGGGTCCGTTAAGATGCTGGTGTGGAACTTAGAAGATGTATCTGTGTGTGTGTGTGTGTGTGTGTGTGTGTGTGTGTGTGTGTGTGTGTGTGTGTGTGTGTGTGTGTGTGTGTGTGGGATATCTCTCTCTCTATGTGTGTGTGTGTATATCTATCTCTCTATGTGTGTGTGTGTGTGTATCTCTCTCTCTCTATGTGTGTGTGTGTGTGTGTGTGTGTGTGTGTGTGTGTGTCTGTGTGTCTGATTCGAATATCTCCTCAACCGTCCATCCAATTTCCTTCACACTGGGTGGGTGTGTTGCTCAGAACCCAAGGGAGGGCAGTGCCGTGTGTGAAGTTGTTTGGATCAGCGATTTCTATAGAAAACAGTGAAAACCCAGTCAAGACAGCCAGACTTTGGTGTGCTTCTATATCTTGCTGAGACGGTAGGTTGCTTGGTGTGGCCAAAAAGGATATATGTCTAAATGTTATTTCAGTTGGAGAGAGTTGGACAGCTATGGTTGGTCACTTGTGATGCCTAGGATGCATTTGAAATTTGTCAATGAAAAATTCAGGGTAGACAAATTGGAATAATATCAATAAATTCTTCTACGTTTCCAAAAAGATTAAAATAGCCCCATCAGCCATATTTTTATATTTCATGAGTATAAAACAGTTTTGTGTTGATGTCAGCGCTTTACATAAAACATTGAATCAACTCTTAACCTGGACACACCAGTCATATCTGTTGTCTCTCTCTCTCTCTCTCTCTCTCTCTCTCTCTCTCTCTCTCTCTCTCTCTCTCTCTCTCTCTCTCTCTCTCTCTCTCTCTCTCTCTCTCTCTCTCTCTCTCTCTCTCTCTCTCTCTCTTGTGTCCTGAGATTTTGCCGACTTAGCGTTCCCACTGAGGAATGTTCTTTGAGTGTGTGTGTGTGTGTGTGTGTGTGTGTCTGTCTGTGTGTATGTGTGTGTTTGGCAGCCTGGACAGTGAATTACATGCACACACACACACACAACACACACACACACACACACACACACACACACACACACACACACACACACACACACACACACACACACACACACACACACACACACACACACACACACACACAGCAGGACATGGACATTTTGGCTTGTTCTCGACAGAGAGGGGGAGAGGTGAAGGGATAGAGAGAGCATGAATGAATATGAGAAAGAGAGAGAGAGAGAGAGAGAGAGAGAGAGAGAGAGAGAGAGAGATTTCATAACATGACAGAAGGAGGGCCAGATGAACTGAGAGGGACAGAAAGACACAGAATAATAAATTCATAAAGATATGAAGAGATTGCAAAGGATGGAAGAATGAAGTAGCTGATTTTGCTCCTATTTTACCCAAAAAACATTTTACAATTGATGTAAAATGCTTACAACACCAGTGACACTATTGTAGTATGTTTAAGACAAAAGAACAAAAGAACATTCAAAAGAAAACTTTGTGAAAGCTGGATCTGTGTGTGTGTGTGTGTGTGTGTGTGTGTGTGTGTGTGTGTGTGTGTGTATGTGCCCGTTCTCACAGGAATGTTGATCTGATAAGGGGATTATTACTAAAAGCTGACTGACTGACTGTCTGTTTCTCTGTGTTTCTCTCCAGGGTCACTGAGGACTGAGGTCGTCAAAGCCTCTGACGTCCTGCCCGTGTTAAAGGAGAAAGTTGCCTTTGTGTCAGGTGAGTGAGTTTGTTAAAATCACCAAAACCTAAAGTGTATAACGTGTAGACAACTGCATGACTTTCCTTACATTTACAGCAATATTATCCCAAGTTCATCAGTGTTACTCACTTACTCCAAAATCCTTTTCTCAATTACACTTACACCAAATACTTATATAGGGAGCAATGACACACCACTTTTTTAAATGGGTTTCGTGTCACTTAGAAAGCTAGGAGTTATTTTTATCTTGTGGATGTTTTGTGAATCTGACCCAAGATGGTGTCAATGCCCTGCTGCCTGCTGTCAGCCTCCCAGAGGTCCTAGGCCTCTAAGACAGTGACAGGAGACAGGAGGCTGAACAGCTGGCCCTCGTGTGGTTACTGTCACAGTGAGCAAAGGGAATTTGGTATTTTTCAAAACAGAATTGATATAAATGGAATATAATGTTCATAAGTCTGTTTTAATTGGTGTATAATCACTTTAAAATAAAAATGTTTTATTACCTTTAGAATGAGCCTTTTATTTCTACATATGAACGGGGTGCTGCCATGTTGCACCGCCATGTTTCTACAGTAGCACAGAATGAACAAACTTAACAGCCTTACGCATTTTTATATATATAGTGGATGTCTGCTGTAAATGCACTTGTTGGAAAACTTTAGAATAAATAACTAAATACATCTTCACCCAATCTCTTGATGGCCATTTTTTAATAACTAGTTTCTTGTCCTTGAAGGCCACCGTAGGTTCTGTAAATTCTTAAAAAAACAAAAGCATGGAGCTGAGCACACACACTCACACACACGCACGCACACACACACACACACACACACACACACACACACACACGCACACACACACACACACACACACACACACACACACACACACACACACACACACACACACACACACACACACACACACACACACACACACACACACACACACACATACTCAACTGTGGGTATATGAGCTTACTTCAGGCATAGCCCCACACACACAGTAAACCAAACCCACTCAACACACTCAATAACACTGTATCAGCCATAGCAACCCCTACGTACTGCTGAACAGATTGTTATGGTATGAACTAGGATTTGAAGACCTCATGAGACAGGAAGTGAGGCAGGAATAACCATCACAGGCCCTTCACACCCTGAGCTTGACTCATGTGAACTTCCCCCTTTCCTGGCCGGAGGCGCTAGTACATCCCTGTGAGCCAAAACAAGCTCAAAGCAGCAGACACACATATGAACGGGTTTACTAAACGGGCCGTAACACTCACACTCACTCAGCCAAGGGATAGGTTTTGATTTAGAACAAAGAAAGATGTTAACGTCACATGAATTTGTTAAAATGACCGATTCAAGAAGAGGAGGGTATGAAAAGTCCCAAACTTTTGGGAATTCTTACAGACATGTTTCATTTTGTTGCCCAACTTTTTCTATTTCAAAATGTTATAAGAAAACATAGTTTATTCATCTTTTGCTTAGTAAAACATACTAATATATATTTCATAAGTGGATTGTTTTTAATACATTCACCCCAAACTCTGTATTTTGTGTAATGCAACCTTTTGAAGTAGTTGAGCTGCTTTATACCTATACTTATACATTAGAGGAACATTAATAAAATAACTTTTGATGCTAAAAATACATTTGGCATTACATATAAATGTGTCCACATGTACAACCCTTAGTTTGTTGCACTACAGGCTCACACCACAGCACTGAAATGAAATACTTTTTGCCGCAGCACTACAGGTACAATATCTGAGTGATTTCTTTCCAGTTGTTTCACAGTTTTATTATTGGTTCTTCTCTCTTTATATTAATCTAGTGTACCAGTGAAATATTAACTCTGAATAGATTGAACTGGAGAAATACTTATAGAAAGAGAGGGAGAGAGAGAGAGAGAGAGAGAGAGAGAGAGAGAGAGAGAGAAAGAGAGAGAGAAACAGACAGACAGAGAGAGAGAGAGAAAAAAAGAGAGAGAGAGAGACAGACAGACAGACAGACAGACAGAGAGAGACAGAGAGAGAGAGAGAGAGAGAGAGAGAAAAAGAGAGAGAGAGACAGACAGAGAGAGAGAGCGTGTAAAAGACAGTGTGCCAACAACAATCTGTCATTTAGATCCCTCCTTAGATTACATCGGCGTACTCCCCCCCTAAATCACACACACACACACACACACACACACACACACACACACACACACACACACACACACACACACACACACACACACACACACACACACACACACTCAAACACTCATATACAGACCAATTTTCCACGTCTGAGTAGCAGTTTCATAAACAGTGCGGTTTGTGTTTCTTACATTAATCTAACCAAAACATCTCTACACACATAATTTATCACAGAGCGCGAGGGGAGTGTGTGTGTGTGTGTGTGTGTGTGTGTGTGTGTGTGTGTGTGTTTGGACAGCCTTTGCAAAGTGTGTTTACTGGGCTGACGTAGCTGTGACTAGAGTTATGTTACAGATACAGAGATAATAAAGCTATTAGAGCAAAGTAATGGTCAGATTAACACTGGCTGGTCTACTGCTGCTAATGGAGTGACAGTGGTTCAAGTGTAGAATAATATCAGCTCCATACACATAGTTTTTTAAGTGGTTAGTTCCTTGACTTTTGGTTCAGTATTATTATTTTTATTTTTATATATTTTAGAATATAATTTATTCTAGTTTTTTAGTGGTTACTACGTTGAAGTTTGCTCAGCATTTTTTAAATATGTATTTATTTATCATTATATAAATTATTACATTTTTATTGGTGACTTTATTGAGTACATTTTTTATATATTTTTTATTATATATTTAGTGGTTACTTTGTTGAATTTTTGTTGAATTTTTGCTCAGTATTTGATTTTTTGAATATAATTCTTCTTATCATTTATTCTTGTCCAGCTACATGCTTGAATTGTATCATAAAACCTTCTAAAAAGCTACATTTTATTCTGGCCTGCAACAACTGTGACTTCTACTTTTATTATTGTAATATAATAATATGAAATATGTCACCAACTGTGTATGACACAGTTTTTGGCATAGAACCAAAGGCTGCATCAGGCTTTGGCAGTACTGTTCAGTTCAGGCTCAATTCTTTATTGCTTTTGGTGTTTATATGATACAAGGGGTGTAAGGGTATAAACGGTATACGGTAGGAATGTGCGCTACGGTATGGATTTTGCCAACGCATGCCAAATACATTGATTGATGACAATGCCTTGTTGCAGCATGCTGGTAGATTATGTGTCATTAATAAAAAGAAATGCTATGATGATGATATTAAGATAAATGAATATACATTGATATATACCGTTAGGAATGTGCACTAAAGTATGCATTTTCACTCTAACTTGTGATCGGTAGACCAGCTCTAAAGTAGCGATGACATAAACACACAATGCGTGCAGGCTTCGTTTTCTTCAGCCCCAGTACATGGATGATAATGCTGGTATATGTGTGTCATTGATAAAAAGAAATGCTATGCCATTAAGATAAACTGATATACAATGATATATAGTAGACCATACAGTACTGCCCTACATGTTGATGAAAATGACAATACCTTTTAAGCAAGCCTACACTAGACATCGAGCTCATTATCAGTGTGTGTGTGTATTCACAGGTGGGCGGGATAAGAGAGGGGGACCAATCCTGACGTTCCCTGCCCGGAGTAACCACGACCGAATAAAACAAGAAGACCTGAGGAGGCTGGTTACCTACCTGTCTACTGTGCCCAGGTACACACACACACACACACATGCACGCACGCACGCACACACACACACACACACACACGCACGCACACACTCCCATCACACACACACACACACACACACGCACGCACGCACACACACACACACACAGTGACACACACACAGAGACAGACACAAACACACACGCACACACACTCACACTCTCACACACACACACACACACACACACACACACCCACACACACACACACACACCACACACACACACACACAGTCCCATTACACACAGGCACACACGCACACTAGAGCTGCAACGATTAATCGACGAATCGATTATTAATCGATTACTAAAATAATCGGCAACTATTTTGATAATCGATTAATCGTTTCAAGTAATTTTTTAATTCAACATTTCCAAATTCTCTGATTTCAGCTTCTCAAATGTGAATATTTTCTGGTTTCTTTTATCCTATTATGACAGTAAACTGAAATATCTGCGTGTTTTGGACATAACAATACATTTGAGGACGTCAACATGGGCTTTGGAAAATGTATCAACATTTTTCACCATTTTCTGACATTTTACGGACCAAAACACTAATCGATTAATAATCGATTAATCGAGAAAATAATCGACAGATGAATCGATTATCAAAATAATCGTTAGTTGCAGCCCTAACGCACACACACACACACACACACACACACACACACACACACACACACACACACACACACACACACATGACATTTGTTACTAGGGCTGCTCGATTAAGGCAAACAAATCACGATCGCTTTTATTTTGATTGATTATTGAGATCACAGTTATTTATGCTAATTAAATGATTAACTAAACACATGACCTGGCCTGAGATTATCTTGTAAAAAGTCAATCATGTTATTTTAATAATGGTTATTATAATGGAAATTGTAATTACAATTTAAATGTATAATTAATGGAAATTGTAATTGTAATTGCACAGCCCTAATTGTAACCTCTTAATTAACCTTTAGAATTCAGAATTGTGCTTTTGGAGGGTTCCATTTTGTGAACAAGCCTTAATTGTGATAGATTCTAGAGGGGAGGGGTGCAGCGGGGTTAAGTGCATGTGGAGTGTGTAGTGCTTCAGGGCCGTGCAGACTGTTGAATCAAACGCTCCTTTCTCCTCAGACTGAGAGCAGACGCTTGATTTGCATCAGCATGAAAAGCTGCAGTGTTAGCAACAGACAGCGGAGAATCTGTCACACTTAACTTCAACATCCATTCACTACTACAGACACTGAGGGGCTGTGTCTGTCTGTTGTGTGTGTGTGTGTGTGTGTGTGTGTGTGTGTGTGTGTGTGTGTGTGTGTGTGTGTGTGTGTGTGTGTGTGTGTGTGTGTGTGTGTGTGTGTGTGTGTGTGTGTGTGTGTGTGTGTGTGTGTGCCTGCCTGCCTGCCTGACTGTCTGTGTGTTTGTGTAAAACGGTGAAAACATATTCTAGTTTACTTTTTTTGTGAGTTGATATAAATGTAACAGGTTGTGTTAAATGACATTGTCTGGCAGGCCCCTGAATCATTTTAATATTGTGTTGTGATGAGCGATTTACACCCCTAGGTAATACTGCAGATCAGATCACTGTGAACATTTAGTCGAGTTAAATGATGCAGCTGCAAATTGGCTTCTAATTGCACAGCTGCAAGTGGGAACCTGTTTAACAACTCATTGACGGTGTGTTCAAGGACACTGTGACATTGTAAAAAATAAGAAAAAAAGAATAATCTCAAATAATCATTTAATATTAATTTGTCAATAAACAGAATTTTTTTTTTTTTTTTTAACCTTTATTTATACAGGTAAATCCCATTGAGACCGAAGACTCTTTTTCAAGGGAGACCTGTTTTCCTTTCCCACGTTACCATTCACACACACATTCATACACCGATAGCAGCAGGCTAACTATCGACACTCACACGAGGCAAGGTGGGTGAAGTGTCTTGCCCAAGGACACAACAACCATGACACAAGTGACAGGGCGGGGATAGAACCTCCAACCCTTTGATCATCGACCGACCCGCTCTACCACCTGAGCCACAGTCGCCCGCTTTTGATCTTTCACCTCTTTTATCAGATGTCAGAGTGTCCTTGAATGTGACACATAGGTTGAGTTTTCAGTCTAGTCCGTGCTTTAAATTTGGCTTTAATATCGTGCATCAAAACAGCAACCTGTTTTACAAGTCCCTGGTGGTGCATTCAAAGACGCTGTGATACTGTTGTGGTCTGTAAAAGAAAATTAAAATAATAAATACCCTGCATTCCGAATCGCATACCCTGATGATAATAATAATCTAGTTAGGATGCACAGGCATACAATTGGGACATCTTGATTTTGCCTCTTGCTTTTATATCCGTCTCATCCCCGGGTGTTTGCATATGGATTAGTAGTAGACATCCAGGTCTTTCAAACCATCCTAAATCTGACCTCAAGAATCGGGACATCCTACATCTTTTTTCTACCACACTAAGTAGTATATACTATGGGTATTGGAACGCAGGGATAGTCCTTGAATGCGACAACAGGTTGAGTTTAAGTTAAGTCTGCTCTTAAAATCGGCTGCAAGCAGGAACCAGGTGCCTTCAAGGACACTGTGACATTGGTGTAAAAAAAATGCATTAAATATTAACTTGTAAATAACAAGGTAGCTTTTGACTTTCTTTCATCAGATGTCAGACTGTCTTTGAACGTGAGACGAGGTTGCGTTTTCAGTCTAGACGGTGCTTTGCTTTGCTTTGGTCTGCTGCATAGAGAGGCTGCTGTGCATGTTAACACAGTTACCTGGCCGACTACACAACACAGTTTGATTAAAACCAAGCTAGAAAAAAACTAAAAAAAACTAAATCAGTTTTATCATTTGGTCCTAATCAGTCTCGCTCTGATTCCACCTGGTAATAGAGTTGCTGTTTCCATGGTGACGAGTTAGAGTTGTCTCCTTCCCCGAGGCAGATTTATAATGGGTGTGCTTCTGTAGAATTTTGTATTAATGTGTGTGTGTCTATGTGTGTGTGTGTGTGTGTGTGTGTGTGTGTGTGTGTGTGTGTGTGTGTGTGTGTGTGTGTGTGTGTGTGTGTGTGTGTGTGTGTGTGTGTGTGTGTGTGTGTGTGTGTGTGTGTGTGTGTGTGAGTGTGAGTGTGTGTGTGTGTAGTGGAGGTAATTTCAATATTGTTTTGCCCTCTAATCAGCAGCTGAAAGTTAAGGCCCATTTTGACTGCAGCACTAATACATTCACAGGTTCTATCACATATTCAGTGAACATTATTTTGATAAAACTTCTGGAAACTCTAACTTTTTACCCTGGAGTTATAGACACTCAATGACAAATGTCCACCCTTTATACAATGTATGTGTTTGCATATTGATATAGACTTATATACACCAATTGCACGCTTCCTCGGAACTTGAGACACCTGTGCAATAATCATTCTGTCGAATCAGGAAAATGGTAAAAAAATATAAATATTTTTTTAAAAAGCTGTCGAATCAGCATCTTGATATGGATGGTGGATGAATTACCTATCGCAAAGGAGTGCTCACTAGCAAATACATCACTAACAAATAAATCTATCCTAATTTGTTTGCAAAATTTGAAAAAAAAAATAGGGCTTTTGTGTAAATAAAAAAAGTCTAAGATCTTGGATTTCAGCTCATGAAAAAAATTGGAGCAAAAACCAAAGCGTTGCGTCTATATTTTTTCTCAGCGTACATGATGTTTACACTTTGAATAACACACATGTTTATATGAATTAACATGCAACGAGCACAGAGGAATCACCATCTGGAAGCCATCCCGGTGACTTCATACCGCATTTATTTACACATTTGAATGTGACCCCAAACAGACTGGAAAATATGTATTTCAATGTTTTCCCTATAGCTTTCATCATATTAATACACATCTGATCAGTACCACATGTGAAAAAAAAAACTGTTACTGAATATTTTTTTTTTGCGATGATGTCAACAATGTAGGACATTTATTTTAAACCAAGTTTTAGAGGAACAGCATCTTATTTTCAAGTAGCTCAGAGTGAGTCATCTTGGTATTTTAATTAGGCAAACACAGCATCACTGCAATGCAACAGATTAAGTCTCATTTGGTGCTATTTATAACTGTGTGGAAGTTTTGTTTATTACTGCTACCTCATTAGCAAATTGCTATGCATTTACTTAAGTTTATGACCAAACATTATGATGACTAAATCTGCAACTAAGCAACCATAACTCATGCGGTAGCCTCAACGTGTTCAGGCATATCAAATGAATATATGTAATTTACTTTTTCTTTTTTTGTAAAATACTTTGAACATCTTTTTTGTTTATTGTATTTTTTGTATTTTCGTGCTTTTAATTTTGTTTTTGTATTTTTGATAAATTCAATCAATCAATCAAAAACACATCAATAGGTCTACAAAAGCTCAGCGAATACTTTGAATGAAGTAGCCTAAAAAATATATATAAAATTCCACTACGGACGTTAATAGATACATCTCATTTTCTGTTCATTATTTTCAAGCTGCCATTTCTAAACACCTTTCCTTTGTCTCTCTCTCTCTTCCCTCTTCTATCTATTATCTTCTCCACCTCCTCTGTGTATTCCCTCTCGTTCTCTCTTCTCCCAGTGAGGATGTGTGTAAACGTGGGTTCACGGTCATCATTGACATGCGTGGGTCTAAGTGGGAGCTGATCAAGCCTCTGCTGAAGACACTACAGGAGTTTTTCCCGGTAGAGATCTGCGTCGCGCTCATCATCAAACCAGACAACTTCTGGCAGAAACAGAAGACCAACTTCGGCAGCGCAAAGTTCTCCTTCGAGGTCAGTGGGATGATCGGCGGCGGCCATGTTTTCTTTTAGATTAATCTATTAGCTTTCAGTCAATATGGTGTCAGGTCAGAATCCAGGCTTTTAGATGGCAATAATGCTGAAAATGATTTTATTGTCTAAAAGTGGAAAGCATTGTGTACTGAAGCAAAAAGTGAATACAAATTTTTTCCCCTAGCAATTCAAGTTGTTTGGTCAGTTTAATTTTATAGTTTTAATAAATTTATTTTTTATTTTATTTTTTACAGCAAAAAAAATAAATTGGGAACGAAGACACGAGAAAATATTTAAATTGCATTCAAGAGAATATATATATATTTTTTTAAATAAATAGCATTTAAAAGACAACAAGCAAAATACAAATGTAAACCTACACGTTACACGTTGGCAAAGAAAAAAGTCTTCAGCTTTGATTTGATTTGATAGAGCTGAGAGTTGCAGCAGACCTCACGTTTTATGGGAGTTTGTTCCAAATATGTGGATCATTAAAACTGAAAGCTGCTTGTCCATATTTAGTCTTGAATCTGAGGATCTGAATTTAGACCTGTCCCAGACAACCTGAGGGCTCTGGATAGCCTCACTCGAACATTATGACACAAAACATGGATTATTCGTTAATGCTAAAAACATGTGTTAGGAGAAATATGAGATCTTAAGCTGTATTAAACAAGCAGAGTATTTAATTCAGAGAATAGCGGCTTCAAGATCTTGGGTCCTTATTTCATTTAAATGTCTTATTTTTTTGTTAATGTGTATTCTTTACTTTGATGTATTTTAATCTTGCCCCTGTAAAGCACCTTGAATGGCCCTGTGTCTGAAACGTCCTTGCCTTGCCTGATATGCATTATAATAGTATACTGACATAGTTCTCATCACACATGTATTTTGATAGTTCCTCTATTGAATCTCTGCCTGTGTGTTCATCCCAGACCAGTATGGTGTCAGTGGAAGGCCTGTCTAAGCTGGTGGACCCGTCCCAGCTGACTGATGACTTTGAAGGATCTCTGGACTATAACCACGAGGAGTGGATGGACCTCCGAGTCTCTCTGGAGGAATTCATCTCCAACGCAGTGCACCTGCTGTCCAGACTGGAAGACCTGCAGGTGGGAAGAGGAGGGGCAGATATATGGGCTGATTGAACATGGTTCCTATGCAGACTTTTTATTAGGTCTGGATAAGAATGAAGATCAAAGAAAAGAGTATGGGGAAAAAAACATGGTGTTACCACAATATTTATTGTTCATTGTATTCACACATGGAAAGTCCGTTAGTTAGCAGAGTGCGTTTTGAAGCGCATCGAGACCACCTCTTCAGCTGGGTCTCGGAGCGCTTGTTTGGTCCGCCCCCGAGTGCGATTGCTGTATTCACACATGTCTGAAAGATGCGCACAGAAGGCGGAAGTGCACCTGAGTTTGTTTCAACCGAACTAAACACGGCATGTGTGAATACACCCTAAATATTGGGGCAAATACACTGTTGTCTTGTCAAAGCAGCCTGCATTTCTCTGCATCTAGCATTCAATGTGTTTGGCCCAATCAACATAATGACATACATTAGTCAGAATTGAACTTGTGTGTTAGCAATTGGATTTTTTTAAACCATTTATTTACACAAGAAGCATCGTATTAGTTCACTGAAAAATCTACCAAGAAGTCTGGAAATTTGAGCCTGGGAGGGTATAGAATTTTGAATTGAAAATTGTGTAGGAAGTAAAAAAGAAAAAAAGTTGGTAGATGTTTTTATTCAGTCATTTAAAAACAATATTTGACAGTTTGTATTGTGTGTTGCAGGAGCTTCAGTCCAAGAAGGAGTTCCCTGCAGATGTGGAAGGATCTCGTCGGCTGATAGAGGAGCACACACAGCTCAAGAAAAAGGTAAAAGAGAGAGTCTGATACAAACTGTAGAGATATTCCATCTGTGTGTGTGTGTGTGTGTGTGTGTGTGTGTGTGTGTGTGTGTGTGTGTGTGTGTGTGTGTGTGTGTGTGTGTGTGTCTGTCTGTCTGGCTGTCCGTCCGTCTGTCCGTCCGTCCAAAAAGTTATTTCTTATGAACAATTTTCCCCTCTGTGTAGGTGCTGAAGGCTCCAGTGGAGGAGCTGGACAGGGAGGGCCAGAGGTTGCTGCAGTGTATCCGATCTAGTGATGGTTTCTCTGGGAGGAACTGCATCTCGGGCTCTGCTGACTTCCAGAGCTTGGTGCCCAAGGTAAGTCACCCATTTTACTTTTTTAAAGATTATTTTTTGGCATTTTCAAGCTTTAGTAGATAGTACAGAGTTGAAATGGGGAGACAGCGAGAGAGGGGGGATGACCTGCAGTAAAGGTCCACGGGTCAGATTTGAATCTGTGACTACTGCAACGAAGGCTGGAGCCAATATGGTACGCGCTCTATCCACTACGCCACGGGAGCGCCCAATGTCACCCATTGTAGGAGAAGTTGCATTGCATTGCAGAAATGCCACATCCATATCAGCTCTTCAAAAAATATGTTTTATCTAACAGGACTAGGAAAATACACAACAAATAGATGATTGAAAGCTCCTTACATTCCTAAAGAAATTGAATTATTTATTATTTGCTTTCTGATGCAAATATAGAAAACCAGAAGCACACACATGACACATGAAAGGCTTCAGAGTAAAGGTTGACAAAGCAGGCAGACAGGTGGGCCGCATCTTTCAAGCTCAGCACTCTCCTTCAAGTAGCATTCAAGGGCAAGGTAAAACATAGGAATATTGTTCACTAACAAAACAACTGCAAAGGTATGTGGGATAGAGATAGAGAGTTTAACAGACATTAAACTATATTTTCCATACATCATCCGTACTCAACTTTCTCATACAAAGTCGTTACAAAGATCTGTCTTAAAAAAAATGTTTAAACTGCAAAAATTGGCTTGAATCTTTTCACATTTGAAACCGGAAATATGCAACAATGTCAAACCGGAGGATAACAATAGTAGATATTGTTGTTTTTTTTGGACCGTAAGAAACTTACCAACCATTAACTGCAGCATGTTTCTATCTTACTAATCAAGTAATATATGATGTAAAATCACAAACAAACAAACAAACATAATAGGGCTCAGGTGGTAGAGTAGGTTGGCCAATGATCGATGGTCATGGTTGCTGTGTCCTTGGGCAAGACACTTCCCCCACCTTGCCTCGTGTGAATATCGCTAGTTAACCTGCTGTCGGTGTGTGAATGGTAACGTGTAAATGGGAACAGGTCTCCCTTGAAAAAGTGTCTCCGTTCTCGATGGGATTTACCTGTATAAATAAAGGTAACAAAAAAATATATAATAATAATAATTTTATCCCTTTCCCCGCAGGTTGCCAGTCTCCTGGATAAACTTCACTCCACGCGGCAGCACCTGCACCAGATGTGGCACGTGAGGAAGCTGAAGCTGGACCAGTGTTTCCAGCTCCGCCTGTTTGAGCAGGACGCAGAGAAGGTGAGGAGGACCTGGGGTATGATGTCACCAAATAGAAAGAGTATTATCATTAGGAGTGGTAGGATGGCCTAGAGGAAAGGGGGGCCGACCAGTAACCATAAGGTCGCTGGTTCGATCCCTGGCACCGGTTTGTTAAGGAGGTGTTAGTTGTAAACAAAGTGATGGCTGGTATTATGTCTATGGTGCCCACCATCTCTACCATTATGTCCTTGAGCAAGACATTTAACCCCAAACTGCTCCAGGGGCGCTGTACTATGGCTGACCCTGCGCTCTGACCCCCTCCGAAGTGTGGTAACTTGAGAGGGGGAATGCGGAAAGACACATTTCAATGTTAAGAGCACAAGTTTGAAATGAAAGGACACCTAAACCAAATGTAGCTTCTCTTGGATTTGAACTTATGTTCACCCTACATTGACACAGTTGCATACAGTATTCCTAACTCGCTGTCCTCTTAACATGTGTGTCACTGTGAAAATGTCTCTTGAAACCCCCCCCCCCACCCCATGTAGCGGTCTGAATAAATTAGCCTGTTTTTTCCGGATAGAGGAAAACACAGTTAGTGGTTAATCCAGAGGAAAATCAACCCTCACCGCTTGACTTCCGCTAGTTAAGTGATTATCTGTGGTGTGTGTGTGTGTGTGTGTGTGTGTGTGTGTGTGTGTGTGTGTGTGTGTGTGTGTGTGTGTGTGTGTGTGTGTGTGTGTGTGTGTGTGTGTGTGTGTGTGTGTGTGGTGTGTGTGTGGGGGGGGGCCGAGTGTGTGGATTCCATTCATCATTATCATACCAGCGTGTTTACAGCAGCACGATACAACTAGTTCACTTTCTCCCCAAAAGGCTTTACGTGGAAAGATCACACTCTCTGATAGGAAGCCGTCACATGGGGTCTGGGTTTAAGGAATACAGGGGAATTTTGACCAATAAAATGCTTTTATTTTGGACCATTTGTAGTTAGAGTTAAACTGCACATAATACAGTAAATAGCATATGAAAAGAACAGAAAAAAACCTACATTAATCACTGAGTATTGCAAACACTTTTTTCTGAAAAAACAATTAAAGTTGACAGTTTTAACCCTTTGATGCACAAACAATGTAAATCCCTTGTAATGCACAACACGGGTAACAATTGATACATATTCATGTCCTATGATATTTAATACGTACCCTGACCCATTAGTAATGGATATCAAGGTAGCCTTAACCTAATGTTCAAATATTATGTGTAATTATTTTTCACAAGATATCAAATATAAAAGTAGGTAAAACAATTGTTACATGCGCAAAAGCAGCCGTGTTTGGTGAAATGTGTACTGAAGCAAAAAAAAAAAAAAAAATCAAAAATGGGAAAAAAATAAGTAAAATATAATTTTTTTTTACGATCAAATACACACAAGTTAATTGATGAATACCTGGAATACTGGACCATCTAGAAACAAAATATAAACCCATCAATGTCACTTTTGACCTACGGTATGTTGTGCATTGAAGGGTTGAAGTTATGTGCATGCAAAAAGAGCAGTTGCTATGGAAACAGCAGTGTAGCAGGACCAAGGTCATGTTGATGGATCAAGGGGAGCTGAGCCCTGTCCACCTGAAGCCTCCTGTTACTGGAGCTGGCTCTGTTTGGAGGGTCCTGAGTGTGGCTGATTGGACCGCAGTTTATACTCTAATGCACACACACACACACACATACAGAGAGAGATACACACAGAGATAGACACACACACACATACAGAGAGAGATACACACACACACACACACACACACATACACACACACACGTACAGAGAGAGATACACACATACACACAGAGAGACACACACATACAGAGATAGACACACACACACGTACAGAGAGAGATACACGCACACACACACACACACACACACACACACACACACACACACACACACACACACACACACACACACACACACACACACACACACACACACACAAATACAAAGAAGAGAGAGAGAGAGAGAGAGAGAGAGAGAGAGAGAGAGATACACACACACACACACACACACACACACACACACACACACACACACACACACACACACACACACACACACACACACACACACACACACACACACACACACACACACACACACACACACAGAATGGGTCAATATTTGTCCTAACTGTTTTTGATCAGAGTGTATTTTATACTCTGGTACACACACACACACACAGACAATAACACTAACACTAACATTAACACACACACACACACACACACACACACACACACACACACACACACACACACACACACACACACACACACACACACACACACACACACACACACACACACAGACAATAACACTAACACTAACATCTAACATTAACACACACACACACACACACAGACAATAACACTAACACTAACATTAACATTAACACACACACGCACAGATGGGCGTCATCAGACTTGGTGTGTTGATGTAGACGCAGCAGCGGTAAATATTTACCGTGAAGTAAACAGAGAGGAAAAAAAACGTAGAATCGCCCCCCCACCGCTCCCCCCACCCCCCCTTCTCTACCACATCAGTGTTGTCATGCTGTGGAGCTGCGGGGGTGTGTGGACATGTTTATCCTGCAGGGAAACACTCACCGCATGCCGTCTGGTCCCTCCAACAGTCGGCTCTGATGAGGTGTTCAGTCGTTACTGTGGGAATCACTCTGCTCTGCTCCAAAAAAAAAAGTTAAAAAAAAAGAACTGTGTGGATGTTGTTGTAGCCATGGTAACAGCTCGGCACAAATACACACACACACATACACACACACAAACATGCATACATACCGTACATACACACACACACACACACACACTCACACACACACACACACACACACACACAAACACACACACTCACACACCACACTCCGCCCCCGTCTGTCTGTGAAGATTGATTCAGACCTTGAAGGTTGGGCTGTCCTCTCCGGCTCTACACTGTTTAGCTGAAGCCAACGAGAGATAATGGCGTCCATCTGTTTGATGGGATATTATTTTGCGTTATGTGTGTGTGTGTGTGTGTGTGTGTGTGTGTGTGTGTGTGTGTGTGTGTGTGTGTGTGTGTGTGTGTGTGTGTGTGTGTGTGTGTGTGTGTGTGTGTGTGTGTGTGTGTGTGTGTGTGTGTGTGTGTGTGTGTGTGTGTGTGTGATTTTGGACACAGTTTCTCTCAGTTGGTGATACCGTTATTGGAGACACACAAAATAAGTCAGGGCAACTGCTTTGGAGAAACTGTTGGAGTCAGCGATTCTGGAGAACGCTTGTTGTCTAAATAACGTTTTTGTCAAAATCACTGAATTTCTCCTCACAATCCGCAAGCCTACCTGTCTGTGTGTGTGTGTGTGTGTGTGTGTGTGTGTGTGTATGGTTGTGTGTGTGTGTGTGTGTGTGTGTGTGTGTGTGTGTGTGTGTGTGTGTCTGTGTGTGTGTGTCTGTGTGTGTTTGTGCGTGTGTGTGTGCTGGCAAAAAATATCTGTTGTCAATACACAGCCTAGGCTCTGTAAACAGGCATGTTGCTAATTACGTTGGGCCCCCTTTGTTTACATACCAGTTTACCGAGCCAAGACTGTGTATTAACACTTGATGTTGTGCAGCACCCACACAGTAGGCCTATACTGCCGTGCAAAGGCAAAAGACCGTAACTTCAATTTTTTCAAAAATGAGTTTTTGTCATTTTTGGAACACTGGCCATCAGTTTTATCATGTGAACAAATATCTTGAGTCAATTCTGTTGTTTTCTTATCAAAATAAGATGCTGTTTTTGCCGTAACTTCCAAAAGCAGAGGGAAAGCCAAGGCAGAAGACCGTAACATCAGTTACGGTCCTTTGGCTTTGTTTTTGCGTCGCTATGGAACGTTCGGATTAAGTTACGGTGGCGCTCTGCCTTTGTTTTACTTCTTTATATGTCCATGGTTTTACAAAGCACCAAAGTGAAGTTACTGTTTACAGCGCTGGAGTTACGGTGATTTGCCTGTGTTGCATGTAATTACTTCTGCGCTTCCACATTAAAAGCATTTCACTGCCATTACATTAGCATGTCCTGGACACACGTGAGTTGGCTTTTATTTTGAAGTCACAGAAGGTAAACACTGAGCTCGGCATCGCTCCAGTAGCAACTAGCAAGACTGCTGTCTCCACACAGCTATTGGATAAATGCCATATTATAAAACACGCATTTAAAAATGCGGGCTCACTGTCAATAACAATGTGGGACAACGTCTCAAAAGTAGGCTAATGGAAATGCGTGACTGTCACCCTACTTCTGTCACTCACACACATTAACTTCAATAAAGTAAGTAGCCTAATAAGCTGCCTGCCAATGACAGTCCAGTCCACTCACTGACAGAAAACAACGCGAGCGAGATGGATATGCCTCAAGACACACCTCCCTGGCTCGGAGAAAAGCATAGCCTGAACGATAAACCGATCCTAGATCGCAGCTTACCTTTTCTTGAAATCTGGTCAAAATCCATGGCAAAAAAATATCCACCGAGGAGAAACATCCATTGTCTAAATCCATAAAGAGTTATCAGTATTATTAGCCCATTTGCTGGCTTGTATATTTTCCGGTGCGGTGCCATAAAGTGATCAGCTGTCATAAAGTGATTTCGGTCTCACGGCACTTGCTGAATAGCCTACCACTTTTAAACATCTATGTAGCCTAGTATAAAAGTATGTCTTCATACAAGAACGCAAATTTGCTCGTGCTATCTCTGGATGTTCAGGGTATGAAGTGGGGCCTAACCAAACACCAATGTGTTTGTGAAAGTGTGCATTACAAAATGTTTTTTCATAATTATAAAGAGTATTATAAAGAATAGTTGTGGTGGGAAGAATTAAGTCCCTGATATCCGGACTCCTCTCTCTCTCTCTCTCTCTCTCTCTCTCTCTCTCTCTCTCTCTCTCCTCTCTCTCTCTCTCTCTCGCTCTCTCTCTCTCTCATACATTTTACTGACATCCAACCTTTCAAATGTAAGAAATATAGGTAGATACTTTAAAGTGTTATTTTATCTCAAATAAGTACAACCATAATTTTTTTTTAATTTTCCAAAAATGAACAATGTTAGCCTTAAAAGTCTCATTATTATTATTTTTTAAATATTCAATTTGTGTAGTATTATGCCTAACAAGACAACACTCACTTAATGCTATCATTGTTATCACAGGAAATGTTGATATAGAGTGATACAAATCCAAATTGTCAATAGAATAGAAGTTAAGGTCTTTTGCCTTTGTATGACCCATTATTGTTTTGCAGATAATACAAAGGCAGAGTACAGTAACTTCCGAATAAGGGTCAAAGGTCAAGTTAAAATCTTAGATTTTTGGGGGATAAATAACTTCCTTTTCATACAATAACATGCCAAATTTTCAAGTATCTACCTACAACTGATTTGGCAGGACAACAAAATAACTTTGAACTCATTTTTCTCAGTTCTACACTCTGGTGAGTTAAGGTCTTTTGCCTTTGTAGGGCAGTATAGGTAGTGGATCAAGAGGAGATATTCACTGAATTTGACAAAAAGGGATTTTGTGAACTACCATTCTGCAGAATCGCTAACTCCACCTTTAATTGATTGTTTTTTATTGTTCACACTGATAAACACTTCTAATGTTTTATTTAAATGTGAATATACATTTTTTAACTTGGAAACAGTAGAAAGAGATCTGAACTTAACTTTTGATTCAACCACAAAGCGCTACAGTAGAACAGACCCAGTTGAAGGGCCGTATATCTGAGTTGAAATGTGTCCAAACATCAGTGTGTGTGTGTGACTTCAAGGAATCCTTTTATAATTCATCAAATGCTCTTTTGGAATGTGTTCCCATGACATATGCTTTCTATTTGTTCCTAGTGCAACGACTTTCAGCGCCTGCAGCGGTTAAAAAAACAAACAAAAAAACATTGATATATGACACAGTTTGCAATGTTATTAATTTTGCTGTTGTGCTGTGTGTGTGTGTGTGTGTGTGTGTGTGTGTGTGTGTGTGTGTGTGTGTGTGTGTGTGTGTGTGTGTGTGTGTGTGTGCATGTCTGTCTGTCTGTCTGTGTGTCTGCATCTGCGTCTGTGTGTCTGCTGCGTCTGTGTGTGTGTCGTGTCTGCTGCGTGTGTGTGTGTGTGTGTGTGTGTGTGTGTGTGTGTGTGCATTTAGATGTTTGACTGGATCAGCCACAACCAGGAAGTGTTTCTGCAGAGTCACACGGAGATCGGCCGGGCGTACCAACACGCTGTGGAGCTGCAGACTCAACACAACCACTTTGCCATGAACTCCATGGTAACTACACGCCAGCAGTCGCTAACACTACCATTACATCACTGACTGTAGATCACTGTGTATGGTAGCAGAGATGAGGAGAGATTACTAGCAGGCTCTATGCTAGCAGACCTGGTTATCCTCATTTAGAATATGGTTATGTAGTTAGTTAGTTAGCTTAGATTAGCTTAGCATCAGTATATCCTAATTTAGTACAAGTGTTTTAAAAGTCAGAGAAGAGAAGAACAAATACAGTAGAAAAAACACACAATCTATGTAGGTAATGAAGTGAAAAATACTTCCACATCTCTTTCACCCTTCAATGTAGTACAGTATATATGATCGTATTCATTGGTGTTATACATGCATATTACTTTATTTGAATTCAGTCCATTTTCAGTTTAGTACGAAACAGTAAAACAATCCAAAAAAAAACTAAAACACAGTGTTATAGATAGTAGCTTGGAGCTTGCTAACAATAAATATGAACTAATGACAGTAGTATCAGCCAGTTAGCAAAGCCATCATCATTGTATAACCTTTCTCTCTCTCCTCCTCTTCCAGAACGCCTATGTGAACATCAACAGGATCATGTCAGTGGGCGGGCGGCTGGCGGAGGCGGGTCACTACGCGTCCACGCAGATCAAACAGATCTCAGGTCAGCTGGACCAGGACTGGAAGAGCTTTGCTGCTGCGCTGGACGAGCGCTCCACCATCCTCGCCATGTCCTCCGTCTTCCACCAGAAGGCAGAGCAGGTGAGAACCAGAGCTACTGTTTACTGTATACTCCTTTATTAGCCTGGTCCTACCAGACCATCGTACTTCATTTCATTTGTACAGAAGGTCTGGAATCGCTCAATTGACAAACGTTAACTCACGTGAAGGCGGGTGTCTGTTGAAGTTTAGAACTATTGGATCTTCCCAGTGCCACTCTGGATCTGCCAACCAATCGCATAACATTTGGTCGTGACGTATGTCATGTGCCGGCTTCTGAGCCACTCCCTCTGTTCGCTGATTGGACTGGCAGTAATCTGGCTGGATAGAACCCACTAATATACCGCACACCCAGACTGACTACTGAAGGGAAATGAAAATTGAGCAGAAGTATGTAGGCGGGCAGTTCCAGGCTACTCCGTTATAGTAAGTTTTTGTTGATTGTAGCGCCCCCTTTGGACAAAATCGTTACTTTCTATCAGGTAAGAAGAATATAGCTAAAGGCCAAGCTATTCTTCTTCCCTGATAGAACACTTGTTGTCAAAATCACTTTTTGTCAAAATCAGTGAATATGTCCTCACGATACATTTTGACAGCAAGTCACTTGCTAAGATTCAATCTTTTTTTTCAAAGTTTGCAAATAAGAAAGAAAGAGAAGGACATGTGAATTAGGTTCCTTAACATCAAGTGGTTGGAGCAGATAAACTCAACTAGTTTGGTCTGAAGAAACTCTTTAGGCAAAACGTACCTTAACTCGGC
>CM047516.1:26363200-26366333 GCA_026122265.1 Ammodytes dubius
GACATCTAGTTATTATCATCTGCCAACAATGCAGTTTCCCCCATGAGGAATTCTCAGTAATTACAACAACACCATCTGCGCATCTACATTAGGTATGCCTTCAGTTGTCGAGGGAGGTGGTGGGGGGGGCGACACCAGTTTGTAAACGCTGCCATACTGAGAAATACACAGAGAGTCCTGTGGAGCGGATTGGCTTGATCAACTTTTTGTCAACTCATTTGGGGATGGCTTGAATGTAACCAACATTCATTTAAATGTAAAAATTTACGCACTGTCGCTTTACGCAACGAAACCTGATGTTTCAGTGTACTGCTCACAGCCATCTTTGTCAGTTATAGCCGTAGGCACCAATTTATTCCACCATGTCATTTTCTGTCTTTGCTCACAAAACATTGCTTCACCCACTTTTACCCCAAATATAAATATGTGTTCCCTTGCAAACTCCTATGTCCACTTGGCATACAATAACTCTGACTTGTGTCTGTTAATTGTTACTGTGACAGTGTTGGTTAAAAAAAGCTATAATACATATATTTATACATAATTTAATTTCTGTTTACAACACTGTGTATGTGCCCTGGAGCGTTGAGTGTCCCCTTGGACTGAAAACAAAACATATTTTACTTCTAAAAAAAAAATGCACTTCTTAAAAAGTTCAAGACTTATAACTAAGCAAAATATGAAACATAGACTTTTAGTTGTTAAGGAAAAAGGTAATGTTAGAATAAATTGTATGTTCTTGAATGGTTCAAAATAGTCCCAGTTCCCCGCTAAGGGAATGGATGTGGAGTGTAGAGTGTAGTGTAAAGGTCTTGTTACTGCTGTTTCCTCAGTCAGTCAGTGATACAGGCTGTAACTAGCTGTGTGATTGTTCTCTGATGACAGGGTGGCACAGGGTTGGTCAGCCTAAACCCTCCATGTTCCACTACATTTAGTCCAGACACGCTCCTGCTGTTTGTTGCTGTTTTATCTTTAGACGGGCTGGTGCAGAGTTGGAAACATGTATTCTTATCTCTGAGGAGAAAAGTCCATATACAGCTTGGGGGAAAAAATTTGGGAAAAAGAGACCATTCCAAATGTTCAGTGTCTCTTGTTTTACTCTTGAGAGGAATATGTTTGAGTAAAATGAACAATTTGATTCTGTACTATAAACTACTGTGTTCTGTGAAACAATGTAATTTCAAACACCTTTGAGTGATTAAAAGCAGAGGAGATTAAGATACAGGTGTGTGTGTGTGTGTTTATGGTGTTCGTGCGTGTGTGTGTGTGTGTGTGTGTGTGTGTTTATGGTGTTTGTGCGTGTGTGTGTGTGTGTGTGTTTATGGTGTTTGTGCGTGTGTGTGTGTGTGTGTGTGTGTGTGTGTGTGTGTGTGTGTGTGTGTGTGTGCGAATCTGCTCTTTGCTTGGCTGCTCTAAGTGACTCTTTAATCTCTGCAGAACGTTTGTTTCATCACATTAAATTAATTGAAATAAACAAAAGAAACTCCCATAATGCAATGTTGTATCTGCCTCCTGCTCCAGGGCAACACTACTCATTGGACCAGAGTTTTAGAATCATCTTTAGAAGTTACCTATTTAAAAATGCTTTTTAACTTTGTGTCCCTGGTGCAGTTCATTATGTTAATCCATTTATACTGGGCTCATGATGGTGCCAGGCCTGCAGTGTGGCAACTCACGGGGAAATGAACACATCTGGAAGGTTTTGATTTAAAATAATGAAAGCAGTAGTAGCCTATTGAAACGGAGATAACTATCACTCTCACATTCATTTGAGATTTTATTAACGTTTTTTCTTTAAAGGTGCACTATGCAGTTTCAAGAACAGGGGGATTTGTTTACATGTGTAGAGCCTCAAGTTAGTTTTCAAAACATATTTACTCTACATGTTATTCTTATTATTGAATAATTCTATCAACATAAAGATACAAATCAATTTGGTGACACCACGCACCCAAAGTTACATAGTGGAGCTTTAAATAATGTTCACAAGTAAAACAACACTTATCACAGACAAAGTGAGGGAAATGTATATTAACACCTTTTATATAACAAGGCAATTAAAATGCTTTTTATTTTTAGAGGACACAAAGGAATTTAGAATAGATGTCAAATAAACACAAGGCCATGTAAATAGACACACAGCCCATTTCTCGCAGGAAAGGAAACAGTGTGTGTGTGAGTGTGTGTGTGTGTGTGTGTTGTGTGTGTGTGTGTGCGTGTGCGTGTGTGTGTGTGTGTGTGTGTGTGTGTGTGTGTGTGTGTGTGTGTGTGTGTGTGTGTGTGTGTGTGTGTGTGTGTGTGTGTGTGTGTGTGTGTGTGACGCAAAGGTTTCCGTGGTGTGTTTCCATGTGTAATTTAGCAATTAACTGTAAGACGTCGTAAATGCTGTTTTAGAAAAGTGTGTGTTTGCTTTGGAGAGGAGAGAGCACAAAGAGACGAGAGAGGAGGAGAAACTGAAACCCTAAAAATGGATTTCGATTTTTTAATTTTGTTGCATAAAAGCTACAAGTCCTCCCTTTAGACTGTCCTCATTTAATTGTTCTTTTCTATCTTTGTCTGGGAACATCTTGAAAATGCTTGATTTTAAATATTATATTTTCAAGATCTTAAATGTGCTTGAAATCTTAACACAACACTGTAAAATACTGGATTTTCTCCATATTGACCAAATTGACAAACATAGTAAAATATTTATCATCATCATCAAATATTTTTACTAAATTTGGCTCATGTCTGATTGATAATGTAAAATTCATTCATTTTTCCCCCAGAAAATATTACAACACTACTATTACTTTTCCCGCCTTTGTAATCTGTATGTGACCTACAGTATCTCTTGTGTGTGTGTGCAGGTGAGTCAGGACGGTAAAGCCTTACTGGACGTCCTACAGAGACCACTGGGACCGGGCAACTCTGAGTCACTGACGGCAACCGCTAACTACTCCAAAGCGGTGAGTATCACTGTGCTATATACACTGTATATTTAACATCTTAAACAGAAGAATGCAGCTTATAATACTTGATTTTGTTTGGTTCCTTCATTTCGAGTGTAGGTTGTATTGGGTTACATTGCGATGTGTTCAAGTGTTGTTCAGTAAAATGGAGTAATGGCGAGGGTTTCAATGTAAACTTG
>CM047516.1:26371433-26381433 GCA_026122265.1 Ammodytes dubius
AGTAACTCAGATGAGTGAATATCATAGAATGTAGAAACATTTTGGCAGCCTCTGTCGACATTCGATTTATTTTCTAATAGGTTTTTCATCAACAATTTATACCATCTAAGTGCTTTCTAGTTCTTGAAGAAAAAAAAATAAGCACATTATGGTCTATGAAATTATATTGCCGTCTCAAATCAAATAACAGTAATCAACAGTAAAACAAAATACATAAAAAAATTTAAATAAAAACGTCTTATCCATGGCAATTGAGAAATATTTTTTTTTACTTTAAGAAGTACTTAGGAGTTATAGTAATGTGACAATCCCATACAAGAGTGTGTGTTGATCCTATTCAGAGTGTGTGTGTGTGTGTGTGTGTGTGTGTGTGTGTGTGTGTGTGTGTGGTGTGTGTGTGTGTGTGTAATCGTCTGTTTACACTGTGGATTAGGATTAACTTCATAACCTGCCGCCGTGGATCAAAATATTTCTTCAACTCATTTTTATTCCATCCGTGTTCCCATGCAATCTGTGCCGTTTTGCTGGTAAAATCGCTCCATTTAGCAACATACATAACATTAATACATTTAGTATGCATTTTCAGATACATGCCAAGACATGCATTTGTAAGTACTTTTACCCACATACCATGCTGGGTGGGTACCTTTTAAATGTATTTCATTAAGGGCCTTCCCTTAAGGCAAAAAAAAAAAATAGGCTCTACTCTTTTTATCTTTTGTTTATGTAGCAGGCTGCATGATAAAATGGGTGAATGTATGTTTTTTTGACTGCTTAATATTACTGCGAGTTTATTTTGAGCTTTCCACATCTTCATTAAGAGGCAAAAAGACATCAAACAGAACGACTTAATGAAAAAACTCAGATCTCATTTACTCCGTTTCACTTCCTACTCACTGCCTTTAGATCTTGATTTCTCCAGGGAGGGTTAACACGGCTTCACATGTTCCAACACTAACGTCCGTAGGATGATAGGGAGGGCAGCAGACACACACATTTTGTCTAGAGATTGGAGACCACCTTTGCTCTGGTTGTTGTGTAAGATTGCTGCAAAGAGAAAAAAAAACGGGATTGGATTTGTGATTTTAAAAAAAAGTTTAAAGATATAGTGCGTAACTTATTATGCAAGCATGTTGGATAGGGCTTGCGGATATGACCAAAAATTGTATCACAATAAGAATAAAATCAAATCGGTCAATATTGACAACATAGTAGTACATATCATCTAATTATTATCCTTTCAGTTTGTCTAGTAGATTGATTTATCTTTGTATAACTCAATTTGTTTTTCAAACTATTAACTAAACCGACCTTCATCTCCACACCATCAGTTTTACATAGTATTTCACTCATTCCGTCGTTCATTTATGACTTTAAAGGAATACTTCACCCATACGGAACCAGCGTTCTATCATTATAAAATCACTATTATAATATAATGAATGAGGTTTTTCTTCCCTCAGTCTTCCCTTAGTCTTCCCTTGGCCCAGCTGTCCTGTTAATCCTAACCCTTACTGTGATGTCACAAGAAGGAAACTGTAGGGTTAGACAGTGAGACCATAAAACACTCTTTCTGACTTTTCTCAGGCTAAAATGATCTGATTTTTTTTTTGCACATTTATACTAAATACGCTCTCCGAGTTCAATACACCTTCATATTCCAACCGGTGAAGTAGGCCTTTAAATACCTGGTCTAGTCTTGTATACTCAGGTGACAGGGATGATTCCATACGGTATATTAATCTTCACCCTGAACCGAATCACTGCTGCAGTGAACAGTAATAATCTCATGTAAATTATAATCCTTATTCAGACTAATCCTACTAACGTTAAATATCCAGACTGACTTTAAGCTTTCACTTAAATACACTTAACTCATATTCTTATTCTTATTCATATATAATTGGGATCATAACCTAAATATGTCTTAACACCCTAGTACCACACCCCAATCTCTAGTCACCGTAAATTGTCAAAGATTGAATTGTAATATGTGTCCTCAAGTGAAAAATGTCAGTAATAATCTGTCATACTCACCAGAATAGACTGACATTAATCCATTTGGTCTCTCCACTCTCCTGTATGAATGCTGGGAGATTGAACACTCAGACAGGGACCTTACACTGTTGATTCAAGGAAACTGAAATTAACATTTTAATATAGCAGGGGCAGACTGTGTGTGTGTGTGTGTGTGTGTGTGTGTGTGTGTGTGTGTGTGTGTGTGTGTGTGTGTGTGTGTGTGTGTGTGTGTGTGTGTGTGTGTGTGTGTGTGTGTGTGTGTGTGTGTGTGTGTGTGTGTGTGTGTCTGTCTGTCTGTCTGTCTGTGTCTGTGCCTGATCTAGTGTTATCCTTTTGATTTTTTTACCCATACATTTCAAATTCATACCGTCATAATATTATATCATACCATGCCTAATGTTGATGGTTTTGCCTTCTCCCCTATATCCCCTATTCCAGAACACACTAATGCAGATACTGTATATAAGACTAAATGTTTATGAAAGATGCTGTTATAATGTCTCCCTATCCCCTATTACAGAACACATACACTAATGCTTTTGAATATACAGATAATGTTGACGGTGTCTCTTTTTATTACAGAACACATAAACTAATGCAGACAAGCTGTTACATGTTGTGTATAAAAAAGATTGTATTCAGTCGGGAAATGTTTTATTTTGTATTTTTTTACCCCTGCATTTCAAATTCATAGACATTTCATACCACGCCTAATGTTGATGGTTTTGCCTTCTCCCCTACATCCCCCATCCAGAACACATACACTAAAGCAGTTATATAAGACTAAGCATTTGAATACACAGATAATGTTGACAGTGTTTCCTTTCTTTAACAGAACACATACACGAATGCAGACAAGTTGCTGGAGGCGGCAGAGCAGCTGGCCCAGACGGGGGAGTGTGACCCAGAGGAGATCTACAAGGCAGCGAGACATCTGGAGGTCCGCATCCAGGACTTTGTGAGACGAGTGGAACACAGGAAGCTGCTGCTGGACATGTCTGTGTCCTTCCACACACACACAAGGAGGTGGGGACGCACAGACATACACACACACACGTACAGGCATACACACACACATGAATGAACACACACACTCACAGACATACAGATACACAATCACGTGCATGAACACACAACACAGAAAAAAAAAAAAAACGGAACACATTTTTTCTCTCACGTTGCCCTAATATTCTTCTGTAGCATTGAGAGAGTTATCTGAGAGCTAAATTCCGTGCCAATAAACCGATCTTACATCTACTAACCTGCCTGTCTGTCTGCCTGTCTCCCTTCCCTGTGTGTGTGTGTGTGTGTGTGTGTGTGTGTGTGTGTGTGTGTGTGTGTGTGTGTGTGTGTGTGTGTGTGTGTGTGTGTGTGTGTGTGTGTGTGTGTGTGTGTGTGTGTGTGTGTGTGTCTTAGCTGTGGTCGTGGATGGAGGAGCTCCAGAAGCAGCTACTAGACGAGGTGCTCTGTGACTCTGTGGATTCTGTTCAGACTCTGATCCAACAGTTCCAGCAGCAGCAGACAGCCACACTAGAGGCCACACTCAACGTCATCAAGGAGGGGGAGGAACTCATGCAACAGCTCAGGTAATCACCACAGTCAGTTTATATCTGTGCATAAATGTCTGTATATTGGAGCGCTCCGGTGGTGTAGTGGATAGAGCGTGTACCATATTGGCTCCGGCCTTCGTCGCAGTGGTCGCGGGTTCAAATCCGACCCGTGGACCTTTACTGCAGGTCATCCCCCCTCTCTCTCTCTCTCTGTCTCCCCATTTCAACTCTGTACTGTCTAATAACGCTTGAAAATGCCAAAAAGAATGTCTGTATGTTGTTCCGTGTTTTGCTCTGTTAAGCGACTTTGAGTTTTTGTAAAGCGCTTTGTAAGTTGAATATATTATTATAATTATTATTGATGGTGTTTTGAAAGGGGGAAATGAATACAGAGGCTTGATAAATTATTCTAATATGTATAATAGTATTAAAGGGAATTAAGGATTCATTAACCTAGCTCAGGTAATATTATTCATACTTAAAATGTGATTAAGGAGTCTAATTTATTCAGTCATTCAGGTAGGATTATGAATTAGCATATTGGTACGAATATATGACTGACTCCTTTTTCTCCTCTTACTCTTATTCTTAAAGGGAAATCTATTTTACCCAGAGATCTTGCGACTTAATCCAGAAAGGCGGTGGCACAATGCTACGAAATTATCCTATGGCCCATACATAAATCATGTTGTGAAATATTTGTATGAGCAATATGACTAAAACAATGTGTACCTGTGCATAATTTATTGTATGACAAATGTGTGTTTTCACATATTATTTTATCTTTTTACTAATATAAAAAAAAAAAAAAAAAAAATTTTTTCCACAATTTTTTTAGTAATACAATTTGCACTTTATTTCAATGAAACTCATGCCTATGTTATAAGATACTATAATAACGGATAATGTTACTTCTTTTATGTATGTGTGTTAATGACAAAAGTAAATAAAAAAATTTAAAATTATGACATCAATGATATTATTGTATATGTATATTAAAGGCCTACTTCACTGAATTTCTTACTGTGACATCACAGTAAGAGAAATGTAGGGTTAGACAGTGAGACCATAACACACTCTTTCTGCCTTTTCTCAGGCTAGGATGAACCAATTTCATTTTTTTTTTGCACATTTATACTACATAGGATCTCCGAATTCAATACACCTTCATATTCCCACCGGTGAAGTAGGCCTTTAAAATCATGTTAATAAAATATAGTATAACATGTCCCCCCTGTGTGTCTCTCTTATCACAGAGACGCTGCCATGTCGACCAACAAGACCCCTCACTGCAGTTCCATCGCTCACATCCAGGGGGTGCTGCAGCAGCTAGACGAGGCCCAGGGTCAGATGGAGGAACTCTTCCACGAACGCAAGATCAAACTGGACATCTTTCTGCAGCTACGCATATTTGAGCAGTACACCATAGAGGTAAATGAGCCTGAGTTTTTTGTTTTTTTTTAAGATTTCTTTGGCATTTTTATGCTTTATTGATAGGCAGAGAGACAGAGGTGAATGGGCAGAGAGGACTTGACATGCAAGAACAAATGCGTGCGAACGAACCCGAGTCTGTGCTGGACCGGCCGGAAAGGTGAGACGCCATACCAAACTGAGTCTAATAGGCGCCCCATGAGCCTTAGTTTAAACCTTTTATTTTGAAGGATACACTTGCTACTGTGTCTACATGAGCATACACAAACTTTTCTTGCCTCATACTTAACTTAACTAACATTGTCTATTTGTTAGTACGCACGCTACACTTGCTACATTATAAAGTCATATATTAAGCAGATTTTTATTTTGAAGGATACACTTTGCTACTTTGCTGTTCTACGTAGAGAGTCTTAAGGCCTTTGCACACCATAAATAGATATAAAACACACACACGGGCGCGTTTTACTGTTGTGATTAATTTGATGGAAAAATCACATCCCTTTACACTAAGAAGAGGTAAGAGAGACAAGACAATAGAAATGTGATTTAATTATATTTTGAAGTAAAAACGTTGTGTTCTCTGTGTATTATAAGTAATGAGTTGAAACAGCCTTGTTGTTTCAGATCACTTCATATTTGTATTGTATCACAGATATTATTTGGGCAGTGCAATGTAGAATCGCTCTGAGCAGGTCGAGTTCGATCCTGTCTCCCCCACATGTCGAAGTGTCCTGAGAAGACACTGAACCCCAATTGCTCCCTGTTCAAGAGCGCCTGTGCAGCTACGTTTGTAGAAAGGGTGAATTGGTAAGATATTAAACGCTTGGCGAGAAATGCTAGAAGCCTATAATCAAGTCATTCTTATTTTTTGAAACAAAAAGCTACATAGCCGCTCTCCCCCCAACACATGCTAATTGCTAAGCAGATTAACGCATAGAGCTTCTCTTACAATCCGTGGTTTTACCAAGCTCTGTTGGGCCAACAGCCACTGATAAGAGCTCATTAGAGCCAGTGGTGATACACACACACAACTACAATACCACCCACTGACCCACTGATGTTAAAGCTACAGTGCGTACCTTTTTCATACAAATGAATGAAATGAATGAAAGTTGATTAAGCCTATCAGCTCCACAAAACTATCTGTATTTCTCAGTCAGCGTTTACAAAGTGGCAGCGTTTACAAATGATGTCGCACCCCTGACACAGGGCAGAAGCTCCGAAAAAATTCACAATATTTATTCCACCAATTAAATCTTTCAGATGTTGATTTAACTGCTAAGAAAACACCTAGACGTACAGCAGAAGGTATAGACACAATGCGTGATCACGAAGGCCTATCTCATGTAAATGCTGCGTCAGTTGTAGTTACTCAGAATTCCTCATGGGGGGGCGACAGAAGTTACGCACTATATTTTTTAATTTGTTTTAAAAATTATTTTTAGACATTGTCAAGCTTATTAATAGAACAGAGTTGAAATGGGAGACAGACAGAGAGAAAGAGGAGAGAGACAGAGTAAAGGTCTAGGCGATTTGAACCCACGACCACTTGCAACGAAGGCGGAGCCAATATGGTACACGCTCTATCCACTACACACGGGATCGCACTAAGTGAGTTGATGAATCTTAATCTCCGGACCAATTCCTTGCATACAATAAGTCCAGCAATTAATGGAATACGCATCGATTCAATGTCCACAGCCCGGGGATACTGTCACTCTAGCAGCGTTACGCACTGTAGCTTTAACTCAATGTAACAATCTCTTGATACCAATTCGTCCCGCCTATAGGTGACCGCGGAGCTGGACGCGTGGAACGAGGACCTGTCCCGTCAGCTGGTGGAGGGCGTGCGCGTCGGGCAGCAGCAGCGGCAGCAGCAGTGGAGGGGCGGGGTCTCGTCCGGAGGGGAGGGGCTTCAGCCGGCTCGGAGGACATCGGCCACGCGGAGCAGAGGCTGAAGAGACACGCGGAGAGGAAGGCCGCCATGAACAACATGACGTATGAGGTCATGCAGCAGGGGCAAGACCTGCACCAGTACATCATGGAGGTCCAGGCCTCAGGTACAAGAAAAAATGCAATATATTTTTTTCTTTTTTTCTTATATATAAAACCAGGTCCCGTCAGGATTCAGAATCTCTTTTTTTCAAGGGATACCTGGTCAAGACAGGCAGCAGCAACTCTTTAACATAGCCAGACAAACGAAAGAAAAGATAAATGGGTGGAACATAGAGAGAGAGAGAGAGAGAGAGAGAGAGAGAGAGAGAGAGAGAGAGAGAGAGAGAGAGAGAGAGAGAGAGAGGGGGGGGGGGGTACTTAAGACAAGGAATCCTCGTTGTGTACTTTCAAATAAGTTTGTTGGCGCCTAGAGGCAATTTCCCAATTCTTACCATACCCTTGAGCAAGGCAGCCATGAACAACATGACGTATGAGCACACCAGTACATCATGGCGGTCCAGGCCTCAGGTAACAACACATCTACTTAGGGAGGAATATTATTGATTATGCGTGAAAGAGAAAGATAATATTCAAAGGATTAGTAAAGAAAATAAGCCTTGTTGTGCACTTAAAGCTATAGTGCGTAACTTATGTTATGGATGTGCAGGCCTCAGGTAAAGAAAAAACGTGCTGTATTTTTTTTTTATTTTATTTTTTTTATATATAAAAGCAGGTCCCGTCAGGATTCAGAATCTCTTTTTTTTCAAGGGATACCTGGTCAAGACAGGCAGCAGCAACTCTTTAACATAGCCAGACAAACGAAAGAAAAGATAAATGGGTGGAGCATAGAGAGAGAGAGAGAGAGAGAGAGGGGGGGGATACTTAAGACAAGGAATCCTCGTTGTGTACTTTCAAATAAGTTTGTTGGCGCCTAGAGGCAATTTCCCAATTCTTACCATACCCTTGAGCAAGGCAGCCATGAACAACATGACGTACATCATGGAGGTCCAGGCCTCAGGTAACAACACATCTACTTAGGGAGAAATATTATTGATTATGCGTGAAAGAGAATATTCAAAGGATTAGTAAAGAAAATAAGCCTTGTTGTGCACTTAAAGCTATAGTGCGTAACTTATGTTATGGATGTGCAGGCCTCAGGTAAAGAAAAAACGTGCTGTATTTTTTTTTTTTTTTTTTTTTTTTATAAAAAAAACAGGTCCCATCAGGATTCAGAATCTCTTTTTTTTCAAGGGATACCTGGTCAAGACAGGCAGCAGCAACTCTTTAACATAGCCAGACAAACAAAAGAAAAGATAAATGGGTGGCAATTTCACAATTCTTACCTTACCTTTGTTTAGGTAACACCTGGTATCAGAATGCTAAGGGCCTCCCAAGGGACCAATAGTCTAACTGCACAAGCTTCACATTAGTTTCATTCCTGCAGATCAGTCTGGACTAATCTTTGGGTCAATCAAGGTCCCTTATGGTGAAAGGCAGCTACTGATTGGTCCGTTTAGACGTCATCAATCTAGCCCTGTGAGACAAGGACACCATTAACCAATCAGGGGCTGCCTTCCACTAACGGATCGGGTTGGGCTCCTCCCCATGGAGATTAATTACACTGAAAATCTGACGTTGTTTAAGTCTTAAACGTTCAACGTTATTCTCAGAATTTCGACTTAATTCTCGAAGTGCATTATGAATATAAAACAATCAAAATCAATCATTTATTTTTGTACCCCTCCCTTGGCCTATAATACTCTTGACATTATAGGCCAAGGGAGGGGCCTTGACATATAGGCCTAGTGTGTGTTGATGTATTTTGCCGTACTTAGACTACAGGCTAAACATGGCTTTCCATCGCCTTCAGAAAAGCATTAGCATTCACACTTCATGGCTCTTCAGATGTGATTATCTGTGTCCCTGTCGCCCTCTGCATGTGACTGTATGGGCTGAGGCTAACATCTGGGTCTTCAGCTGCCCGCTCCACAATGAGTGAGAGTGGGGGAGCCCGAATGCTTAGGCAGCCCCCCATGAACCAAGAATTAGGTTACAACACAATCCGCTTACTGTTGTGTGTGTGTGTGTCTGTGTGTGTGTGTGTGTGTGTGTGTGTGTGTGTGTGTGTGTGTGTGTGTGTGTGTGTGTGTGTGTGTGTGTGTGTGTGTGTGTGTGTTTGGAGGTTACTGCCACAGTCACTCAGCCCCCCTGGAGCGAGAAATCTGACACACACACACACACACACACACACACACACACACACACACACACACACACACACCCTTTCTGTCTACCAGTGGCAGTCGTTGGTAAAGTAGGGCATTGATAAATAACTGATGCCACAGACACAGACGTTTATTTTATTCTGACTTATGACAAACATTCATACACTGTGATAAAAATATAGTCAACAGCTGAAAAAAGTTCAATTTTAACCTTAAAATATAATTTGTATTGAATAAAACTGGACTGAAAGAGACAGTAATACAGTGTATAAAACATCTTTGTAAGGATACTTTCTGCCTTTTTCAAAGTAGTAGACCCAAGATAATGTAAGAAATCCTCCCTTAAGATGCCTCTTTTAAGCTATTTGTCATTGTATGTTTTTATTATGCATTAAACAAGAATTAAGACGCTATACATCATAATCATTCATGTCTTAATGTCTCATACACAGCTGCATAGGGACATGTCCCGCCAACTCTAGCATTAAGACTGGATGTGTGGGGGGAAACAGCTGTCTGGCTCTCTGCTAAGCTTAAAAAAATATACAACTTCCACATCTACACACAAAACACTCATAAATAAAATGTCATGTAATATTGACGGCCTGGATTTCACACCAGTATGTGTTGGTGCTCTACACTGAAGAATAATTCCTCTGTATACAAAGCTGCATGGGAATTAGAGTCGATACGACAGAGATCATCCACAACATCACAAAACATTGCCTGATCCTGTGTGTGTGTGTGTGTGTGTGTGTGTGTGTGTGTGTGTGTGTGTGTGTGTGTGTGTGTGTGTGTGTGTGTGTCTGCACTGTTAAAATTAATTTTCAAAGCAAC
>CM047516.1:26386433-26399077 GCA_026122265.1 Ammodytes dubius
GCACGACACACACACACACACACACACCACACAACACACACACACGCACACACACGCAAATTCATGAATAATGGAATTCCTGGATTAAATTGAGCTACCTTTATGTTTGACTCTGTTTTTGAGTTACGACACAGGTCCGAGTAAGTGCATTACCCCTAGAATAACATGGACACACATTATGACGTAACCTCTTCAAGCCTTACTTAGCTATCAATGCCATTTATTAGCTGTTACACACGGGCAAAGCACAAAAAGTCTATTTTGAGCTGTGAAGGGATGAACAAGTGCCCCCATTTCAATGTCATACATCAATCAGCTGATAGTTTACACAATCTTCCGCCGCAGCCTTAAAACACATCTCTTCAGACTGCACTTTGACAAAAAAAATTGCACTTGTTACATCTCTAGCTAGCACTTACGTGTGGCACTTGGTAGTTTAGTTTATTTGAAGCTATAGTACTTTGGTGTTTCCTGTTGTTCTGAGTTTGTACCTTCATTGTTGAATGCACTTAATGGAAGTTGCTTTGGATAAAAGTGTCAGCTAAATAAAATGTAATGTAATGTAATTGTAATCTGATAGCCATGCTCCATACTTGTGTGTTAGCTCTTTATATAGTCTGTAAGTGATACGCCAACAATAAATGTGCAGTGCAGTAAACATATAGATCCCTTATATAGTGGATCTGGAGGGAGCTTCCAATTTGCCATTAGTGTAATTACACACTTGCTCTTTTGCTTCCACTTAAATGCATGATGCAAACAGACCTCTGCCACAGTCTGCAAGGCTAAGCATCGTATTTCTTTCCTTTTTTTTAAGATCTATTTATATTTTTATTTTTTTTTGCAAATTTTTTATTTATTTCACAGTTTTGGAGCCACCTAATTGATCCATATGGAACTGCAGAAAAACACCTTAACTACTGCTTTAAATTAGGATCAACATTGGATTAAGTTTGTTGCTTTTAGCTGTTTCTTTTTTTTTTTTAGAACACGTTTTGGAATATTTTATACAGTAAAAGTATCCAAAGCCTGTTAAATGGGCTTCAGGACAGCCATAGTTAATAATGGTCAAACCTCCCCAGGGAACCCTTTTGAAGTTGATGAGAACTAAAATGGACTTGGACTTGACTTATATAGCGCTTTTCTAGCCGATTTTCTCAGCCCCAAGCGCTTTACATATCTTACCACTTCACCCATTCATACACACACTCATACACCGATGGCAGTAGCTGCCATGCAAGGCGCTCTCTGAACCATCGGGAGCAATTTGGGTTCAGTGTCTTGCCCAGGACACTTCGACATGTGGGGTAGGCGGGAATCGAACCTCCGACCCTGCACTCCAGAGGCAATCTTCCTACCCACTTCGCCACTGCCGCCCCAATGTCTAATGAGTCTGTGATTGTATTTGATACTAACTGTGTCTCCTCTCCTCTCAGTCTCTGTTCCACGCCAACTCTCTTCAGAAGACGCATCAGAGCGCTTTGCAGGTCCAGCAGAAAGCCGAGGTAACACACACACATCAACACACACCACACACACACACACACACACACACACACACACACACACACACACAACACACACACACACACACACACACACACACACGCTCACACACACACTCTCTGTTGCTATGTAACACCTGTTCCATGCATTATTTACTGCAACAGATTGGAGGAAGACTTGTAGGGACTTACTTTGAACAAGTGAGACTCCCTCCAACACTTGTCAAAGTGTGCTCATACAATATACTTCTATGTGTGTGTGTGTGTGTGTGTGTGTGTGTGTGTGTGTGTGTGTGTGTGTGTGCCTGTGTGAGAGAGAGAGAGAGATATGTTGCAGGCTGTTTCATCACGTAACATAATATATTCTCCTCTACCTCAGTCAAATTCAATTCAAAAAGCTTTATTGACAAAGACATGTACATACAGTATAACAATATGATGACTACAAATGTCCATGTAATGCACTGTGTAACATAATACAAACAACTAGAATATAATGATACACATTAACTGTCTGTCTCTCACCCCACCTCTGTATAGATGATTCTACAGGCGGGTCACTATGATCCAGAGGCCATTAGGAACTGTGCAGAGAAAGTTGCCATTCACTGGCAGCAGCTGATGCTCAAAATGGAGGATCGCTTGAAGCTGGTCAACGCCTCCGTGGCTTTCTACAAGACGTCAGAACAGGTACAACTCACATCACACATTCACAAAGTCTGTGCAGGTGAATAGGGTTATATTTGAACTTATAGATATCATCATGAAACTATACCAGTTCTTTACTTACATTAAAGGAGAAGTAAGTGATTTTGGTCCTTTTAAAAACGAGCGGGATACTCCAAATTTTAACTGGCAATTACTGCAAAGCTGAATGACTGGGAGACCTGTTTTTTGAACTGTGCATACTGTTTAAGTCTACTTCACGGGACTATGAAGTGTATGAATTCTAACCCTACATTCTCTACTGTGATGTCACAGTAAGAGAAATGTAGGGTTAGACAGTGAGACATAAAACACTCTTTCTGCCTTTCTCAGGCTAGGATGAACAATTTCATTTTTTTGCAATTTATACTTCATAGATTCAGAATTCAATACACTTCATATTCCCACGGTGAAGTAGGCCTTTAAGTGATTGCTTTATGAATATAGAGGATATTCAACACGTATATTAAAGAAACAATTTACTTACTTGTAATTTAAGACTATTTTTTTTGTAATGCAATTTCCTTTAAGAAATGTTTGAATGTACAGTATATTCAAATTTGGTAATATTTAACTAATTATGCTTTTTTTTTTTAACCCCAAATGTAAAAAAAAATTATCCCAAAATCTTGGATAAAGCCAGAGTTACAATAATCTTTTTGTTATACTTTGTAAGTTTCCAACGTTTTTATAGAACATATTTTGGATACAGTCTTTTTTTTCGAAATTAGAAATAAATAAGAAAATGCATGTACAGGTCTTAACAATGTATTTTTGGTATCTGGTATGATTTTTAATTTACTTGGAACTGTTTTATTATTTTAATTGAAAACGTTTTTTCTGATTTATTGATAACGCTTTTTATCATTTAAATTTGTGTCTATATGTTGTGAGTGTATTTTGTGAGTGAACATGTAACTGTTGCTGCCTCTTGCCAGGACTCCCTGAAAAAGAGGTTTTTTATCTCAATGGGACTTTCTGGTTAAATAAAGGTTAAAAATAAAAAAATAAATCGTGTGTGTGTCCAGGTGTGCAGTGTGTTGGAGAGTCTGGAGCAGGAGTACCGTAGGGATGAGGACTGGTGTGGTAGTCATGACAAACTGGGGATGCAGGCCGACACTGACCACCTCATACCTCTCATCAGCAAGCACCTGGAGCAGAAAGAAGCTTTTCTCAAGGTGATACACACACACACACACGCACGCACGCACGCACGCACACACACACACACACACACACACACACACACACACACACACACACACACACACACACACACACACACACAGACAACACACACACACACACACACACACAGACAACAGACACACACACACATAACACACACAACAGACAGACAGACAGACAGACAGACAACAGACAGACAGACAGACACACACACACAGATATTCACTGATTTGGACAAACAAATGATTTTGACAGCAAGTGTTCTCCAAAAATTGCTAACTTCACCTTTAAAACCAAACAGAACAACACACACACACACAAGTTTGTTTGAAAGGCACACAACACATTTATTTTAAAAGCACCCTAATGCTAATATGTGTCTCTGCAAATTGCTATTGTATCCATAGTAAAAGATAATGCAGGTTGGATTGAACAGTGTGTCTGCATAGTGTGGGTATGTCAGTAATAACCATGTCCCGTTCCCCTTGCCCCCCCCCCCGCCCTGCCCCCCCCCCCCCTCCCTCCCTTGCCCCAGGCCTGCACTCTGGCCCGCAGGAATGCCGAGGTGTTTCTGAAATACATCCACAGGAACAACGTGAGCATCCCAGGAGCCTCGGGCACGCCAGAGGGCCCGAACAGCAGGTCAAAGGTACATGACGCTTGATTTTGTTTACCTTTATTTATACAGGTAATCCATTGAGACCGGAGACTCTTTTCAAAGGAGACTGTTCCATTTACAGTACCATTCTCACACACATTGATACACGATATCAGGCTAAGTTTGAATTCACACGAGCAAGGGGGAAGGTTTGCCAAGGACACAACAACCATGACACAGGTGCTAGTACATAAAAAAATGACCGCTAATTAAAATAACGTCAATCAATACATTTATATATTTTTTTTTCTTCAATATAACATATCAGACAAGATATTACTTGACATTCAATATGCTTGAAATAGCCCGAAAAAACCATATGCTATATATTAAGGAAAGCAAAACTATTCATGTAAAGATCATTGTTTTAATTTTGCACTATTTTTTATAATATTGCTTCAAAGATGATGAAATGAGTTGGATTATATATGTAAACTGTGTTTAGTAAGATGTATTGTTAAATATGTACCTACCTTAGTACAGTTCATTTAACTTAAATTGGGATGAGAGAAGAAGTGTGTATTGAATATAATTTTTATTTTATTTTTTTTCTGCAGCCATTCTGAACGAGCTGCTGCAGAGAGAGAACCGAGTGCTTCACTTCTGGACGTTAAAGAAACGACGGCTGGACCAGTGTCAGCAGTACCTGGTGTTTGAACGCAGCACCAAACAGGTGTGTGTGTGTGTGTGTGTGTGTGTGTGTCGTGTGTGTGTGTGTGTGTGTGTGTGTGTGTGTGTGTGTGTTGTGTGTGTGTGTGTGTGTGTGTGTGTGTGTGTGTGTGCGCGTACATGCGTGTGCGTGTTTTGTGTGTGCACTAGTGAAAAATAAATGTATAATGCAAATATACAGAGATTTAGAATTAACTTTATTTTTCTGTGTGTTGTGTGTGTGTGTTGTGTGTGTGTGTGTGTGTGTGTGTGTGTGTGTGTGTGTGTGTGTAGTGGTGTGTGTCTGCAGTCTGGATTGGATCCAGGAGACAGGGGAAGTTTACCTGGCCACACACACGTCACCTGGCAGCAGCCCCGAGGAAACAAAGCAGCTCCTTAATGACTACCATCACTTCAGACTATCTGCCAAGGTACAGTACTGTGTGTGTGTGTGTGTGTGTGTGTGTGTGTATGTGGGAGAGAGTGTGTGTGTGTGTGTGTGTGTGTGTGTGTGTGTGTGTGTGTGTGTGTGTGTGTGTGTGTGTGTTGTGTGTGTGTATGTGGAGAGAGAGTGTGGTGTGTGTGTGTGTGTGTGTGTAATTTGCGCTGTGTGGTGCGTGTGTGTCTGTATTACTAACTGTGTGTGCGTGGGTGTGCATATTTTGCACTGTGTTGTTTTGTGTGTGTGTGTTATACATCCCGCAAACCAAGGAGAAGGTGAAGCTGCTGATCCAGCTGGCTGATAACCTGGTGGAGAAGGGTCACGCCCACGTGTCAGAGCTGAAGAGATGGGTCAGTACTGTGGACCGGAGATACAGAGACTTCAGCCTACGCATGGCCAAGTACCAGGAGAGTCTGGAGAGGAGTCTGGGAGTCAGCTCAGAGGTGATCAGACAGTATATACACACACACACACACACATGGGCAGACAGACAGACAGACAGACAGACAGACACAACACACACACACACACACACACACACACACACACACACACACACACACACACACACACACACACACACACACACACACACACACACACACACACACACACACACACACACACACACACACACAGGGACTTCTCCCTACGCATGGCCAAGTACCAGGAGAGTCTGGAGAGGAGTCTGGGGCTCAGCTCAGAGGTGATCATACAGTATATACACACAACAGACATGGGCAGACAGACAAGATGACAGACACAGACAGACAGACAGACGGACACACACACACACACACACACACACACAGGGATCTCTCTACGCATGGCAAGTACCAGAGAGTCTGGGAGGAGTCTGGGATATACGTGTATATATACACAGACAGCAGACACACACACACAGACAGGCACACGCACACACACACAGACCGAAAGACACACACAGACACACACATAAACACAGATTGAAGTCAAGTCTTTCAAATATGCTCTATACAGTATCTCAGGCTACACTAACGCATTTTGAATTAATACTAACTGATTGATGCAGACCTGATATCCTGTACATTTACACATGTATTTTTCTTTCTCTTACAGGACACTAAAGACCTGGAGTTGGACATCATCCCGGCGAGCCTGACAGACGACCCAGAGGTCAAACTGAGAGACCCCAACCATGAGGTCAACGAGGAGAAGAGGAAGTCTGCACGCAAGAAAGAGTCAGTGCAAGAATAACACTATCCTACTGTACACTTCCAGAACACTTACATCTATCTTTCTTTCAAAGGTTTTTTTATTAAATGTTAGTAACGAAATTATAGCACAATGAATACACATTTTTTCCCCTTTTTTTCCCGAACATACCCCACCCACATCCCACCGTCACACCCAACAACACGAAATATACACTACAAGAAACAAAAATAAACAATCAATATGAAAAAAAAACAAAAAAAAAACACATAAAGAAATAAAATTAAATCAAATAAAAGAGGGGGGGAGGTAGCTACTCTTCTATAGTTGTTGTTGGTTTTTTAAAATAATTTAGGAAGGGGCACATCTATCTTTTAACCCTTTGTTATTATACAGGTAATCTCTTGGAACACAGGGTCTTAATTCTAAATCTAAATCTTAAATGTGAACAATTATTTACATGCAATATATCTGTTTAATAGCAGTACTCTCTCTCTCTCTCTGTCTCCCTATTTCAACTTTGTACTATCTAATGAAGCTTGAAAATGCCAAAAAAAAAGAATCTTTAAAATAAAAGAATAGAAAAGTATTGGGGGGGACCTCAGCAGGCTCATATGGGCAATGGAATAAACCAGACATAACACTAGCCCAGTGTTATAATTCACACCATCTGATGCTACTTTGCAGTGAATCTTGTTTGTAGACTAAACTTGTTCTGTTGCTTCAGGTTCATAATGGCGGAGCTCCTGCAGACAGAGAAAGCCTATGTCAGAGATCTGCAAGAATGTCTAGAGGTGAGAGAAAACACACACACACACACACACACACACACACACACACCAACATTTACATTTAGTTTTTTTTTTTTTTTTTTAATTCATTTTAATTTCTTTTTAAAAAGCTGTATGTATTAGCTTGTTTCTATATGGCCTGTTTTGGGGTGTGGTTTTGGCATTGTGGTGTCAGTTGTGGTGTACTTTGTTTGTGTGTGTGTGTGGCCTTGTGCAGATTCTGTAACTTATTTTCTGCTGCCTGTCTTGGCCAGGACTCCCTGTGAGAAGAGTTATTGTAACTCAATGGGACCTTCCTGGTAAAATAAAGGTTAAATAAAATAAATAAATAAAATACCCTAGTATGTTGATGAAATACTGTGCTCACAAAACTTAATTTACCATAATTTCAGTCAATACTACACATTGATATTATTACTATATATATTAACCATATATTATAGTTGAATGCCTTTTCTAGAGTGGATACAATTGTCATATAATGGTAAAACAAATTGTAACCAAATCAATGCTGATTTGTACAAGACAAATATCTTTCTGTGTGCCTCCCTTAGGCAAGGCAAGGCAAGTTTATTTATATAGCACAATTCAGACACAAGGCCACTCAAAGTGCTTTACAGGGGCAAGATTAGAATACATAAAACACATTATAAAACATTTAAAAGCGAATAAAAGAAGCAAATAAGATAAAAATTGCAGGTTAAAATGGAAACAAAAAAGTATTCAGACTCGATTTAAAAGAACCGAGAGTTGCAGCAGACCTCAAGTTTTCTGGGAGTTTGTTCCAGATTTTTGGTGCATAATAACTAAAAGCTGCTTCTCCTTGTTTAGTCCTAACTCTAGGGACTGTAAGTACTTCCATACTGTATCTGTCTGTCTGTCAGACCTGTGTGCCTCCCTTACATACTGTATCTGTCTGTCTGTCAGACCTGTGTGCCTTCCTTACATAATCCTCTTACCTTTCAGACCTACCTGTGGGAGATGACCAATGGTGTGGAGGAGGTTCCTCAAGCCATCGCCAACAAAGAACACATCGTCTTTGGAAACATGCAGGACATCTATGACTTCCACAGCAGGTCAGAGACGCATGGAATTTAATTGAAATTTAATTGAATTTTTTTTATTTTTTTTATTCTTCTTAGTTTTACTCTATTGTTATTTAATTTTTAATTAAATGTATTATTTTGCCACTAAATGTATGTTCATTTGTGGTTATGTCTTCCAAAACTGATACATAAAAAGTTAAAAAAATTACAAAAAAGTCAATAGAATCCATAGGAAAAGCAAAAACAACTAAAGCAAGCAAATGGTGAAAGAAGTGGACACTGACAGACATAACACAATAATATTAAAAACGTAATTAGCCTTAATCAAAATGGAAACTGTCTAATACTTGCTTTTACACGCTTGAAAAGTTTAGTTTTTGTTCGAGATTTTCTCTGAGAAAAACTAGCTTTTAATTCTCCCGTGGGAAAAACCCTGTTATTTGTTCTAGTGTTGTAGCTATAGGGGAGCTGAGAAAGTGTTTCCTTTCATGGGCTGTTTCATAAAGTACAGACCTTTCCCCTGCGGACCGGCCTTTGTTTGTGATCCTCTCTGTGGTTACCTCAGGAAGTCTCTGTGTTGGTCCCTTAAGGAATTGTTTCCTTGTACTTTAAGCAAAAAGGAAATTGAGCTTTTTTTTGCTTTTGCCGTTTCCTATTCAAAATGTTGAGGAAATCATAAGGGTACAGCAGCACAATGCAGTCAGGTTTAGTTTAAAGGTCTAGACAAACGGGTGCTCCAGTGGTGTAGTGGATAGAGCGCGCCACATATTGGCTCCAGCCTTCGTTGCAGTGGTCGCGGGTTCAAAATCTGACCCGTGGACCTTTACTGCAGGTCATCCCCCCTCCCCTCTGTCTCTCCATTTCAACTCTGTACTGTCTAATAAAGCTTGAAAATGCCAAAAAAAAAAAAAGGCTAGACAAACATTTATTCTATTTTCTTTAATAATAAAGAGAGAAAAAAACAGCTGATGTTTATTATAAAGAATGTTAACTTCTTTTATATCGGTTATTTTTTGTGTTATGACTTTTTTAATAACTTTATTTATGGATTTTATCCTTTTACAACATAAACATAACAACATAAACACACAACTTGAAAAGCACTCTACTCAACTTTTTCAGGACTTTTAATAGGTTGAGTGTATATTTAGATGTGTTCACTGTGTGTGTGTGTGTGTGTGTGTTTTCCAGTATTTTCCTGAAGGAGCTGGTGAACTATGAGCAGCTACCGGAGGATGTCGGTCACTGCTTTGTCACCTGGGTGAGAGAGACGGACCCTTTTCATCCAGATAGAACTAAACTTCTTTTAAATCAAATCAAATCAAATCAGTTTTATAAATACAGCCCAATATAACAAATAGTCAGTTGCATCAGTGAGCTTCACACCTTCAAGACCTTCCCTTGACCTCTGTTATAATAATGGAGGCTACACTTTAAGGTGCAGCGTGTGACATGTTGCACCGCCATGTTTCTACAGTAGCACAGAACAGACAAACGTAACAGCCTTTTTTAAATATAGTGGGAGTCCTGGAGAAATGCACCTGTTGGAAGACCAAGAAGAAGAAGAAGTACTATAGAATAAATAACTATATACATCTTCACCTCATCACTTGATATTGTGGGAAACTTTAGGCAGTGGTGGATGATGCCATCTTTAAGTAACTATAGCTTCTTGTCCTTGAAGGCCACCGTAGCTTCTGTAAATTCTCCCAAATGGAGCGAATACCAATGGAGCGTCTCAATCTAGAATTGCACCACTAGATGATGCCAACATACACAGATACCACACACAGCAGCAATAAAAAATACATTATATCCCTCTAAGATTTTTAACAATGTAGCCTCTCTCTCTTGTTTTCTAGGCTGATAAGTTCCATATTTATGTGAATTACTGTAAAAACAAACCGGACTCCAGTCAGCTCATTCTGGAACATGCCGGGAGCTTCTTTGACGTGAGTAAACGCTTCAATAATCTACTACAGATGATACATTCACATCATAGGGGGCGGCAGTGGTGAAGTGGGTAGGGAGGTCGTCCTCTGGAGTGCAGGGTCGGAGGTTCGATCCCCGCCTACCCGCCACATGTCGAAGTGTCCCTGGGCAAAGAGACACTGAACCCCACATTGCTCCCGATGGTTCAGAGAGCGCCTTGCATGGCAGCTACTGCCATCGGTGTTTGAGTGTGTGTGTGAATGGGTGAATGTGGTAAGAAATGTAAAGCGCTTTGGGGTTGAGAAAATTGGCAAAAAAGCACTATATAAGTCAAGTCCATTTACCATATCATGTCTAAAGCTAGACTTTTTTGCATAGGGGAGGAAGAGTTATGGCAAAGAAAATGGCATAAATAACCCAGATCCAGGCATTCAAGGTTGGTCTTCAAAAGATAAAAAAGGCCTTTGATTCATAGGGCAAGATACATGAAAAGTACACCGGCACAGAGAGACACAGTTGGCTATTTGTGTCACCACACCCTGAAGAAGAAGATGCATCGGTGGGCCTTTTAATGTATTGTGCCAAATGTATTAAAGGTCTTTTTATCTTTGATGTATGCTGTGTGTGTGTGTGTGTGTGTGTGTGTGTGTGTGTGTGTGTGTGTGTGTGTGTGTGTGTGTGTGTTGTATCTACCAACCTTGAAGTCCTGCATCTGGATTATTTACGACATGTTCTGGTCATAACTTTAAAACTCATCCTTCCCCTTCTGTCAACTTGATTATTTTTCAATGATGGATACCAGAAGCACCTCTCATTTCGCAAAACATTACTAAACATTGTAGGCTATTCCTTGTAATTCTGTCTTCTGAGTTAACTGGTTCATTATAGGCCAATTTAAATCTTCTAAAACACTGAATGCCTTTCAGATAACAGCCTGTTTTCAGAATTTCTCAAATAACTGTATTCTCCTCTTGTACAAGTTTCATGGACATTACCAAATGCCTTCTCTAAACAACCAAGCCACTAGTTATATGATCAAAGTTTTGCCTCAGCACACAAAACAGTGGCAGTCCAGAGAGACTCCAATCCATCAGTATAATTCACTCTTCCTGTAGGCATTTAGTGGAGCAAATAACTCACACTTGAAAGAGGGAAATTGGCAGCTGCATATTATGGTGGTTATTGTGTAGTTCACCTGTTTGGTCAGCAGATGGCAGTATTTAGTCATTGGTAAAAAAGTTAGATTCAGTGAAAGCAGTAATGTTAAATTAGCACTATATACAATATGAATGTGACTGACTATATTTCATATAACATTTAAATATAAGTATTTATAGTGAGAGAAAAACATGTTTTAAAATTCACAGCAGAACCACAATTAACATGTAAGACAATTTAATTCATCAGTGTATTTACTGTATTTTTCCATGTGTGTATGAGCAGGAGATTCAGCAGAAACGTGGGCTGGCAAACTCCATCTCCTCCTACCTCATCAAACCGGTCCAGAGGATCACCAAGTACCAACTACTGCTCAAGGTAGGAACACAAAACACACACATCACACACACACACACACACACACACACACACACACACACACAACGCGCGCGCACGCACACATTGAATTAATTAATTTATAAAAAAAAAAAATTAAATGTTGGGTAAATTATCACATTAAAAACTTAGTTGAACTGATTGGAGAGTCGGGAAGTAACAAGGGCTCATGGGATATGGAGTTTTTAGTGAACAAATGTTTTTTTTCTCCTTTTGCACTTTTATATAACTCTCATTACATTTATTTCTTTTAATTTTTTTTTTTTTTTTTTGCTGGGAGTTCGGGCTAAGGGTCTAACAGATTTGTAGCCCACTGTGGAAAATGTCTATTTGTGATATTGGGCTATAGAAAAACAACTGATTTGATTTGATGTGACCCTGTCCCTTCTGCAGGAGTTACTGTCATGCTGTGAAGAGGGCAAAGGAGAGATCAAAGATGGGTTGGAGGTGATGCTCGGTGTTCCTAAGAGAGTCCAATGATGCCATGCACCTGGCCATGTTGAGGGTAAGATACTGTCTGCACTGCTGTGTTAACATGCCACAGTTTGTAGCATTTATTCTGTTTTCATTTTATTTTATTTTATTTTACATCATTTAGATCAATGTCTGTCTGCACTGCTGTGGGAAGTTTGGGTTTTGGAACACAGGGTGTGTGTAGCTTGTTGGATATTACCACCGTAGCTTCTGTAAATTCTCTCAACATCATCATCATCATCATCATCATCAACTTTTATTATTAGACTCAAGGTCCATTAAAAAAACATAACAATACAAGAAATAGACAACACACACATAAAATAAGAATAAAAACACATACCGACCAAATTTATAAAAGGCACTTAATACCAATGCCCTCCAAAGGTATATTGGTAGCGAACTGCGCTATAACTTGGGTTTGACAAACAGCATTATGAATCATTATTAGAGTCAAATTTTAAACGACAGATAAAATGATACATACAACAGTGGGGGGGGGTTGAA
>CM047516.1:26399177-26415575 GCA_026122265.1 Ammodytes dubius
GGCGTAGTAAAAACACTACCGCATTTGTCCATAGAGGGCGCAAGAATGATCACAAATTGAAAGTCGTTCAGAGGACCTTTTAAGAGCAGCATTTCATGGCAGTATTGATCTCTGCATTTCACATCAAAGCATTTATTGAATTGTGAAAGGTTGAGTGAGTCAGTCACAGTTAACTGAGGGTGTGTGTGTGTGTGTGTGTGTGTGTGTGTGTGTGTGTGTGTGTGTGTGTGTGTGTGTGTGTGTTCCTTCCTTCCTTTTGACTTCCCACCTTCCTGTGTCTTACCTCGCCCTGTTTTCCTGTAAGTCACTCTCCCCTATTTTGCCTTCTCTTCCCCTATTTATATACATCCACACTCTATTTTTATCTCTTTCCACCTTCGGCTATCCATCGCTAAATTCCCCTTTTTAGATGAGGGCCAACACACACACACACACACACACACACACACACACACACACACACACACACACACACACACACACACACACACACACACACACACACACACACACACACACACACACACACTAGCTCAAATGTGTTGTTCCTTTCCAATGCAATCCATCCCTCATTTCTTTTCACTTTCTCAATTTTCTCAAAACATCTCTCTCTCTCTCTCTCTCTCCCTCCTCCACTCATATACTATAATAACAGCCCGGCGTTGGCGTAGTCAAATGTTCCACTGGCTGTCTGGGTCTAGACTGTGTGTGTGTGTGTGTGTGTGTGTGTGTGTGTGTGTGTGTGTGTGTGTGTGTGTGTTGTGTGTGTGTGTGTGTGTGTGTGTGTGTGTGTGTGTGTGTGTGTGTGTGTGTTGTGTGTGTTTGTGTGTGTGTGTAGACAGGGTGGGAAGCTACGGTTTCTGGTACTACATTTTATGCCTATTTTTCTCATAGTGTTTTTACGTTAGCCTCTTGCCTTTACTCTTGGTCTATTCACTGTTTCAACACAAACATACAGTATTTTCACCATGCTAATAAAGACTAGCATGGACTAGCTACGTTGCAATGTGTGTAACCTATTTAGAAGTCAATTCATTTGCTTTTTACTGTTTGGGGGAAGCAGGTTGACATTTAGCAGCACTGAAGTAGTCATAAGACGGTTTTATCTTTCAGCCCGTGGCAATGAGGTTCGCAGACACACACACACACACAGAAGCTCTTGTGTCTTTTAAGGACAGCAGTGCACATTTAATTTTATTAAGTTAGCCCTACCGTTAAAGAGCTACATTTGAAATGACACAAGGAGATGAATTTGCCGACCATAACCTTTTTAAAGTCGATCAGGAGTTTTTTTCATTCATATTGTCAGTTTTAGGAATTCAAATACTTTTCTTTTATAAGGTTTGTTTTCAGAATTTTTAGTGTCATACAGATATCGGAAAGTAGCATTTTGATTGTCAAGGAAATGTCAGGTATAGCAATACATGTCAAATAAATATGCATCTATATTATATAACATCAAATAAAGACAACAAAAACAATATGAAGAAACCAAAACAAAGGATGTATAAAATACTTGATTACACACAGTCATACAACTAGCAGTGAATACAGAAAATGAGGAAACTCCACTTAGCTCCTTTGCCATTTTTTCCACATATAGTAGATGTCAAGACACTACAATTCAACTCTCTACACTTATTTCAATAGTTGTGGTTTTGATTCAAACCAAATGTGCCCTGTGTTTACATGTTCCCTGTTCCATGGTCTCTTGTGGTCATATGAGTAATGGCTGTCCTCTCTAATTAGCCAAGGTGCTAGTAGCTAAAAGTTCATGTGTGGGTGAGTTTGACAATGCCACTGTTATGTTTGACCTTTTTTCCAACCAAAAAGACCACGTCCGTTTATTTGATCCATGAATTTACTCTTTCCCTAACCTTAGTGAAGTACTTGGTGTCCTTATGTGAACTTGGATAGTAACCTTTAAAGGTGCTATGAGGAACTTGAATATTTCTGAAAGAGTCAAATTTTTCCTCTGATGATCATGAATAACATGTAACAGCAAACAAGACCATCAGTGCAAAGAATGTTTTTTTTGTTTTAAATAGTTTTTCTTAGTGCCTTTGTCATGGGTATTCGCTCACCCAGGAACAACAGCTGGCGTAGTAAAACACACTTCCACTTTTGTCCAAAGGGGGCGCAAGAGTTAACACAAACTGAAAGTTCCTCGGAGCACATTTAACGACCCCCTGTATACCAGTTAACATGTTGTGATTCTGAGGTTGAAGCTAGTTTTTTTACATGTTATTTAAACATGTAGTTTCTGTGACGCTGTGTGGAATATTATGTCTTTTCTGTGACGTTTTATTTGGTGCAGTGAGTGAGTCAGCTGTGGTTGGGTCTGTGGTCTACATGTTATTTAAAGCAGAGTTCCAGAGGAAGACATCTTGGCGGCCATTGTGGCTTCACCATAGCACTTTACCATCAGTTTACCATAGGTCAGAGGAACAACACTTTATTTTAGCATCAGCCTACAACTGGAGAATACACTTTTTATTTCATTTGTTGGCGCTACCATACGCGTAACAATTGTGGTTTTGAGTAAAATGTCTCGCCTAGTTTTGGAAGGGCTGCCATTAAATGCATTGCACACATTCATGCCACCATCAAGATAACTCTTAATTGCATGTACATTGGCTGAACTGATCATGTTAAAACAATGCGTTTACAGTAAGAGCTCCATTTATAATTATACCAAATAACTTCCATTTGGTTTTCAAGTTCACAATCTTTTGATATCTCACATAGTATAAGTCAAGGAAACTTAATTTCCATTCAACTGTACATGTGACTGATTTGGCATCGCTGTCACATGTAAATTAGATGCATGGAATATCTATAAGTGTCTTTATGCATTTTTTATTTATTTCTATGTCCCTCTGAGCTCAATTTGATGCAGTTGTCATGAGGTTCACGCTTGAGGGGAGAACGTAGTGTCCCTAAATGAGGCATTGCACACACTACACTATGGTTAAAGCCATTCAGATAGTGGCATAAGCTCCCTGACAATATGGCAACTTCCACAGATTTCCATATTTTTCTCGGGTTAGGTTGAAAAATGATTTTATTTTAAGTATCCAATCTTGTTAACATTAGATCAGCAATTTAACAACCTGTTTTATAACTTTGGGTGTTGTGTGTGTGTGTGTGTGTGTGTGTGTGTGTGTGTGTGTGTCTATATGTGGACTTCTGTGCATATGTCCTCATTGGTATAGAAGGTAGTTGGTCCATTTGTAGTAAAGATGATATATTATGTTTTGCTCGAAGCCAACAGTCTTATGAAGCTTAATCTTCACATTAAGATGTCTGTATTTTAATGATCCCATAATATATACAAATAAAGGTTAAAATAGAAAAAATGTGACTCAAACTCATGCTGTTTATAAGCAGACATAGTATTACTGTGAGCACTATCAGATTATCTGATGTTCTGAGTTGTAGTTTTTTTTTAAAGGCATCTCAGGACATTGGCTCCTTTGAGAAAAAACTATGGTGTTCCTTCATACAGCTACATCACTGTTACTCTGGCTTGCAATTGTCTACACGTGTGTGTGTGTGTGTGTGTGTGTGTGTGTGTGTGTGTGTGTGTGTGTGTGTGTGTGTGTGTTCTCATAAATCAAACCCATTCAGTATCGCTTTCAAACTTTAGCCATGCAATAGCCATCTGCTGATCATATGACTTTTGTGTAACACACACACACACACACACACACACACACACACACACACACACACACACACAACACAAGAAATCCCGATAGTTGAAAGTTTTTTATTGCCACAGTAGCTTCCAGGGAGAACACACTGACCCCCAAACACACACACACACACACACACACACACACACACACACACACACACACACACTGACACACACACACTGACCTACGCACACAGCATAAAGGGCTGTTCCCATCAGATATAAAGATATGGTTGTTTGCTCAGAGAGAGAGAGAGAGAGAGAGAGAGAGAGAGAGAGACAGTGTGAAGGGAATAGAGAGAGAGAGAGAGAGAGGGAGAGAGAGAGGGAGGGGGGAGACAGAGAGAGTGTGAGGGCGTGTTCGTGCGTGTGGCTGAGACACAAACGAGGGAGTTGTCAAATAGACGGAGAGAGCGACAGAAGAGAGGACAATATGCCAAAGTGGATGAGCTTTAAACTTTTCAAAGAGAGCAGCAGAGTGAGTACAACACTGCTGGGAATGCACACTATACACAGCTACTAGGCCACTATACTGTTAGTATGCACTTAACATTACAAAACATTTGTCTAACATTGCAAGTATGCTGTTTTACTATTAGGATACGTCTTGAAGTAGCACTTGCATGTTTAACTAAATAACTTTTTTGCGTAATTTTGATCCCATAGAAGTCAAATTGCTGCCATGTTAATATGCTAAAATCAAAGTAAAATGAGTGAATTGTGTTTAATATACTCAAATGAGCCAGTGTATACATGTAAGCAGTTCTGTTTTCACAAGGTGACTGTTATGTTTCCACCAGCATCAGATGCTACTGGAAACATCCCGTCTAGCATGTCGTGAGTGTGACTAGAAAAGGCTCTTTGGTCAAAATACACTGTATAAGACACTTGCTTGACTTGCTTAAGCCTTTTTTAAGTTGTTGTTGTACTCGTTTGTATATTTTTAATAGAACTCTGCAATCCAGTGATTTTACTACATTTGCCACATGCATGTTACCGTTTGGATAAATTACAACTGCCTTCTATGTGGAGTTGCTGCGTGTGTGTGTGTGTGTGTGTGTGTGTGTGTGTGTGTGTGTGTGTGTGTGTGTGTGTGTGTGTGTGTGTGTGTGTGTGTGTGTGTGTGTGTGTGTGTGTGACTTAAAGTGTTTTGAGGTGCAGTCGCAGGTTTCTGTTTAGTCACCGATTTCTTCAGATGTTGATCCAGATCACACGCACTGTTGACTTTCACTTAGCATGTCGAAAAGCTTTGTGTGTGTGTGTGTGTTTAATGATTAAACAGGGTGTGTGTGTGTGTGCAAGGCAGACAGTCAGACAGGAAACGGGTCATTAGCTGCCACAGAGAGAGAGAGACAGGAGAAATGAAAGAGGAGCATCCAGACGGTTGAAGCAAATTCAGCCTGATTCATATTATGGAGCTCTCTCTCTCTCTCTCTCTCACACACACACACACACACACACACACACAACACACACTCTGGCTAACCGCTGTAAACAAACTCACTGTTATGTAACTTGTTGAGTGCAAAATGTCCTTAACATGACAAATAGACAATTTGAATGTCTTCACTCAGATTGCATTTGTTGCTGCATTTTTGAACAACTTAATGTGAAGTTACCGTTCTGTTTTTGATTTGACCATTTAAAAACCCCAGCTGTTGGCTGGTTAAAGGTACAGTCAGTGATTCTGGAGAACGCTTGTTGTCAAACTCACTTTTTGTCAAAATCTGTGAATTTCACCTCATGATTTGCTACCTGTCTGTACTGTGTGAGCGCTGAAACAAAATCAGGTGTTAATACACAGTCTAGGCTTGGTAAACTAGTGGTAACACATGTCCATTTACAGAGCCCATGCTGTGTATTAACACTGGATTTTGTATTTCTTCAGCGAACGCACAGTAGCAAATCGTGAGGAAATATTCACAAACCTTGACACAAAGTGATTTTGACAAGAAGCATTCCAGAATGGCTTACGCGCCCCACACACATCCTGCGTCTACCTCTGGAGCGCGTCGCATTACCTTACTGCTGCCTCTCTCGGACTTTTCTCGGACACACATGCAGCGTCTCAGCAGCTGCTGCTGCTTGTTGGAAGTTTTATTTTGTAGGGGACACACCAGGAAATGGTGAAACTACAGCGAAAGCTGCCAGTATGAAGTCAATATGACTCTCAGCAGAGTATTTCAAAAATCACTTTACTGATTTATACGGAGAGAGAGAGGGGGGTGTGGTCGGGGAAGAAGAAGGCCGTAGACACAGAGAGCAACGGAAAACTGTTGCGCTCATCATGATCTTTTTTATTTCTTCACTATATTGGATCTCTATATATGTCATTTATCCAAAAATGAAATGCCAGAACTAAGTGAAAATTAGGTTTTAAATCCCTCGGATTTTGATTGCACAATTAAAACGTGAAATAAAGGGATTATTCGCGTACACGACTGAGGGATGTTTTATTTTGAAATAAACACACCGGGTAAACGTGTAACTAGAGTGAATGCTGCTGGTATGACTGTCAGCAGAGTATTTCTCTATCAGTTAAAGCACAGAGACGCGAGAGAGACGCGCTGCTCTCAGAAAAAAATAGGCGAGCCTCCTGAGGTGAAGGGGAGCGTCGCTGCAGACGTGCCTCTGACGCGCCTCAGCAGTGCGTCTGAGGTTGGATGTGTGCTCGCTCTACGTTGATTTCACAGTCTTTAACAAAAAGTCAGACGCAGACGCGAGGTAGACGCGCAGTAGAGGTAGGATGTGTGTGGGGCGCGTAACTGTGTGTGTGTGTGTGTGTGTGTGTGTGTGTGTGTGTGTGTGTGTGTGTGTGTGTGTGTGTGTGTGTGTGTGTGTGTGTGTGTGTGTGTGTGTGTGTGTGTGTGTGTGTGTGTGTGTGTGTGTGTGTGTGTGTGTGTGTGTGTGTGTGTGTGTGTGTGTGTGTGTGTGTGTGTGTGTGTGTGTGTGTGTGTGTGTGTGTGTGTGTGTTGCCATTTGCAAAAAAAAAAAAGAGAGTTATTATTGCCGTCAGCTGATTTTACTATTTCTCTTAAATTACACGTGCATGCAACTTCACGGAATTCCTGCAACGAAAAGAGAGACTTATCTATCATTTGAGCCATTTCTGAGAAGTGTTAAGGGTTGTTTTTGTCATTATTCTTGCACATAAAGTCAGTTATTTATAGGCAGTTACAAATTGCTGGCTTCAAGGAGGCAGAAAATAACGCAGCAATCACACAGCACTGAACCATAATTTTAAACAGCTAAAATGTTGCACTTTGCTATTTCCGGCATACACATCCCATCCCATACCATATAAAGTGGGTTATGCAAGAGCTGTTTAGAAAATGTGTAGGCCTAACAGTTGAGTTTTGGTTGCCATTAGACGACATTAAAACGGCAAAGAAGGGCTCCGCCATGTTTTAAAGTGTGGTTTACTTAGACAGTGTTGCTGTTTTTGAATGTAATGTTTGGTTAGAGTGATTTATAAGCTGTGAAGTTGCTCTGTCTTTGCCATTGTCTCTGTAGTTGTATTGTATTGCAACAGACAGTCTGTTCGGCTCATGTGCACAATTATATTATTTGAGTGTTTTTCATGCGAGCAGTTTGTCATTGTGGTTCAGACACCGCGGCTCACGCTTAATGTGTCACAGCTGAACTTTCTTTTTCACCATAATATTTTTATTTCAATTTTAACAACATGAAATAAGGCCTTTTACAATCATATAGTATAAACAAAAAACACCTACATTTAAACCTAATTTTTTGCAATAAATGAAAATATGGGATGTATATTTAAAAGAAAAAAATATGCATTGTCCACAGAAATTAGTTGTTCTCTTGATCCTCTGTTTAGTTTGTAATACAATGTATTAACACACACACACACACACACACACACACACACACACACACATACAATATATACTGCACAAGTTGTCCTTTTTGTCCTGGGAATCTTGATAATTGGTCTTGTCCATAGAGAGCAGTGCGTGGTTTGCATAGCTGAACTTACTGATTGTTTTCCACGAAGTTCGGTGTTGAACTGGTTTGACTGGTTTCTGAGCATTTAAACGTATGACGTGCTGTATGTATAGGGACACAGAGTTCTGTGACTGCTCCACAGACAGACAGACAGACAGACAGATTATATGTAAACGTATGTAGAGGGACACATAGTTATGTGACTGCTCCAGTACGTGTGGAAATCTAAACATTTTTAAAAATTGGGCAGTATTTTAAATTGGAGATTTGTCATGATGAGTAGGTAAAAGTGTGTGTGTGTGTATAATGCACTTTGGTTTGCAGACTTCCTTCTGAACCTTTGGACAGCTAAACACACACACACACACCTACACACACCTACACACACACACACACACACACACACACACACACACACACACACACACACACACACACACGCACGCAGGGAGGGGTTTCCCTGGAAACAAGGTATGTTTGGACTTACTCACTTGAGGCCATGAAAGATACTTTAACCTGGTCAATGAGTGACTGATTGTTGCAACCACAGTGTTCACTCAAATTCACCAATCTGCTCTGTGAGTTAATGGCACAAAGCGTTCTACCATAAACTCATGCATTTCTATTAATAATACTTTTACTCATTTCTGAATGTGACATTGTTTTTATGGGCAACCATGTTTGATCTTCACAGTCTGCAGACATTGTTAAACAAAGAAAATTATGCTAACAGACACTGTTCAACCGCTCAAAGGATGCTAGCCTTTATTTAAAGATAAATAAACAAAGTACAATCATATGAAAAAGTTTGGGAGCCCCTCTCAGCCGGCATTATAATTGACTCTGCTTTCACAAAAAAAAGATAAAAGTGGTATGTCTTTAATTTACCAGGAACAGCTAAGTACTGGGATGTTTTCCAAACAAAGATTTTTTGAAAAGCAGTATTTGGTTGTATGAAATAAAATAAAATGTGAAAAACTGGCTGTGCAAAAATATGGGTACCCTTGTGGTTTTGTTGATTTTAATGCCTGTAACAGCATGTAAAACTGATTACTTTAAACACAAAGTTGGTTGGATTATGTTGTTAAGCCTTGAACCTCATATAATTGTCTGTTTAATTATGAGAAAATGTATTTTAGGTGCCTAAATGCAAGTTGCACTTCTCTTTGACTCTCTGCTGAAGTGAGACAGAATGGGATCATCAAAACAGCTCCCAAAATATCTGAAAAACAAAGATTGTTCATTGTCATGGTTTAGGGGAAGGCTACAAGAAGCTTTCCCAAAGGTTTCAATTGTCAATTTCTACTGTAGGGAACGTTGTCAGGGAATGGAAGGACACAGGCATAGTGGCAGTTAAACTCAGGCATGGCAGACCAAGAAAAAAACAGGAGCGGCATAGGTGGAGGATTGTGAGAATGGTTGCACACAACCCACAGATCACCTCCAAAGACCTACAAGAACATCTGGCTGCAGATTGTGTATCTGTACATCGTTCAACAACTCAGCGCAATTTGCACCAAAACATCTACTTTTTATAAAGACCAAATAACTTAATTTTTGTCTCATCAGTCCAAAGCGTTTTCTTCCAATATGAAGCTGGCTTGTCTAAATGAGCTTTTGCATACTTCATGCAACTGTATCTGTGGCGTGGGCGCAGAAAGGGCTTCCTTCTCATCACCCGGCCATACAGATGTTTTGGTGCAAATTGCACTGAATTGTAGAACCATGTACAGATACACAATCTGCAGCCAGATGTTCTTGTAGGTCTTTGGAGGTGATCTGTGGGTTGTGTGCAACCATTCTCACAATCCGCCGCATATGCTGCTCTTGTACTTTTCTTGGTCTGATAGACCTGGGTTTAACTGCAACTGTGCCTGTGTCCTTCCATTCCCTGACAACGTTCCTTACAGTAGAAATTGACAATTGAAACCTTTGGGAAAGCTTCTTGTAGCCTTCCCCTAAACCATGACAATGAATAATCTTTGTTTTTAAGATCTTTTGGGAGCTGTTTTGATGATCCCATTCTGTCTCACTTCAGCAGAGAGTCAAAGAGAAGTGCAACTTGCATTTAGGCACCTAAAACACATTTTCTCATGATTAAACAGACAATTATATGAGGTTCAAGGCTTAACAACATAATCCAACCAACTTTGTGTTTAAAGTCATCAGTTTTACATGCTGTTACAGGCATTAAAATCAACAAAATCACAAGGGTACCCATATTTTTGCACAGCCAGTTTTTCACATTTTATTTTATTTCATACAACCAAATACTGCTTTTCAAAAAATCTTTGTTTGGAAAACATCCCAGTACTTAGCTGTTCCTGGTAAATTAAAGACATACCACTTTTATCTTTTTTTTGTGAAAGCAGAGTCAATTATAATTCCGGCTGAGAGGGGTTCCCAAACTTTTTCATATGATTGTAAGTGCGTCCTTAGCTCAGTTGGTAGGGCGTCCCCCCCATGGGCCTCGGCCAGCAGCGGACCCGGGTTCGATTCCAGCCCGCGGTCGTTCTCTGCATGTCACTCCCCCTCTCTGCCCAATTTCAACTCTGTCTCTAGACTATCAATAAAGCATAAAAATGCCAAAAAAAAATTATTGAAAAAAAAAAAGTAAAATGAATAACTGTAGTCATGAGAAAGTAGTTATATACACAAAATAAGTTTAACTTTAGAAACTAACACAAGAAAAACATCATAGAAATGCTATCCCGACATCAAGAATTTGCGTTCACATATAAATCTTGGCTAAATAGACATTCTTAGTCCCTTCATTAATGTCTACAAAAAAAAATTCCCCCTTCAGCTTTCCATAAAATGTTCGCTATTGTCAAGTAAAGCATTAAAAAAATATATATAACCATATTTAAACAACTCAAAACACTTCTCTCTGTCTTTTGTTGAATATTGAAAAAAACCTAAATTTGACTCAAACGTACTAAGACAGTTCTCCAGTGTTGAAGTCAGACCCTGTTGCGGTTTATGAATGCGCCACTATCTTCCTGCCCTGTAATAATATCTCACCAGTGAAATATAATTGTTTCAAATGAGTTGCATATGAGAGTCATTCCTCGGTGGTCCATGACAATCAAACATATTTTTCCACACAGGCGTCCACTCACTGGCATTCGCTCACTGCCAGCAACTTAATATCAGAAGCCTGTGTAGTTTGGAAGAGACTCTGACGTTATATTACTGAATGACTGACTGGAAGGTTTTTAAAATTAATGGTAATATCTGTAGCAGGCTAGTATCTGTTTACATATGTATTTCTCTCTTTTGAATTCCATTGTAGTGTCTTCAGTTCAATTGTAATGCAATATCAAGCAAGTAGTTTTTGTCTACTTTATTAAACTATTTTTTTCTATCACCCGCGCTAGTTTTAAAGGTGCTACGAGGAACTTTTAAATATTTCTGAAACAGTCTCATTTTCCCTCTTAAGATCATAAATAGCATGTAACAGCAAACGAGACCATCGGTGCAAAGAATGCTATTTTTATATAGTTTTTCTGTATGCCTTTGTCATGGGTATATACGCTCACCCAGGAACTACAGCTGGCGTAGTAAAAACACTACCACTTTTGTCCAAAGGGGGCGCTAGAATTACCACAAACTGAAAGTTCTTCGGAGCACTTTTTAAAGTGAATGGATTTTATACACAATCGCTGCCCTTTTCTTAACCTTTGAACATAAAAACACCATGAAATTCAGACTTGGAAGTTCTTAGAAAATGTGTGTGCTGCTCCTTCAATGGTAACCTCATGCTCATCTAATGCGCGGGACTGAATGAAACCAATTGAGACCATTACTTGTATTAGTTTTATTAAACGGCACTAATTTACGTTATTGGCTAATCTTATTCTAGACTCATGCCCTTCTGATGACCAGCCGTCTACAGTATATCTATGCACCGATCTTTGGTTAGGAATGCAGAGGTAGATAGTAAATGGTAAAGTCACGCACTATAACTTTAAGATATTAGATAGCTGGATGTTTCCTGATCTTAGAAGGCTCCATTGGTTCTGCTGTTGAGAGTGTGAAGCAGGTTAGTTCTGCTAAACCGTGTGTGTGTGTGTGTGTGTGTGTGTGTGTGTGGTGTGTGTGTTGTGTGTTTTGGTGAACAGAAATGGGTCATAAGACGGATAACAGAAGAGCACAAGACAAACCCACTAAAACACACACGTCACGTCACCCGCATAAACAAGGAAGTCAGATTCATACAATGTTATTGTCGGAAAAATCACCTCAGACGTGGTTCAATCACACACCATACAGTGGAAAACAAACTTGGACAATCAACGTACAATATGTGTACCTAATTAAAAACTGAATAAAATATAAATAATAATTTACACAGGATAAAAATGTAAATGTTTGCAAAGTAGCATAGTGTTTATATGGGTGTCAATCAACGTAGACAGGGAGACTCACTCACATCCAACCTGAGTCACATGCACAGTCAACACAGGTGCAGCTCGTAAGTGAGCGGAGGGATTCTGTCAGTTTGGTTAACAGTCCCGGTGATGTTGGACTCCTATATCAGCGCTCATGGAATGTCTCTCGTCCAATCAAATTACTCGCTCAGAACCAACTGCTGTATTAAACTGAATATACCTAAAAATAAGTTACATAGTATTATAATAATAAAAGTATGTGTGCAAAGTAGCAGAGTGTTAATGTGGGTGTGTTTGGCTGTTCTGAGGACACGATAGTTGGTCTGTTGGTAGCTTATGTCAAACCACTGGCTGAAAACCATGTATTATTATTATATTTTCAACAAGTTTTAATGGAGGTCTTGTTTTTACGTTGATGATGATAACTTGTATATTATAACAGCTGCTAGATTTAGTAATCAGACCTGACATAATATTTACCCTGCTCACCATTTGAGCAGGTTGCCACGGTCATGCCACTGTGTGAACTAAGCAGCCAGCCGCCAGCTAAACAAACGGTGCGGACTGAATTCTCATTAGTATATAGATTTTAATGACGTCATGATCCCCACAAGAGCTTCGAGACAGCAGTCCAGCCAGCCAGAATAAGTGAAAACACCTGGTGTGTGTGTGTGTGTGTGTGTGTGTGTGTGTGTGTGTGTGTGTGTGTGTGTGTGTGTGTGAGAGCCATCTGTCAGGTATAAACTTACCTTGCACCTTTTTATAGAAAGAAGGGTCCTTGTTGCTAGGTGATCTTTAGCCTGGTAGACAGCGCCTGATTACACACACACACGACACAAACACACATTAACACAAACACACAATAACACACACATTAACACAAACACACAATAACACACACAAACAGACGTCATTCACTGACAGTTTCCAAGATCATGAGAGTAGAGCAGATACAGGCCACTGAAGTCTTATAGCAACCAGTGCAATTGACCTAGTCTATTTCTATGTAATTGATTTATATTTATTGTATTTAGTGCATACATTTTTAGTTTCAGTTGTTCAGAGATCGTATTCATCTGATATTTTAAATTCATCATCAGGTCATAGGGGGATTTTAGGGGAAGTTTGTCGGAAAATAGTGAGTAAGTTTTCAGATGAAACACAAGCTGTGTGTGTGTCTGTGTCTGTGTGTGTGTGTGTGTGTGTGTGTGTGAGAAAGGGGTCAGAGAGGTCTCAGCTGACTGTGTGTGTCTACTGTAAACAGGTGTCCAGGGTCAGTGCAGGAAGCGTTATCAGTTAGCGGTGCGTTTGATTTTTTAATGCTTTTCTGCACTTAAAATCATTCATTGTTTAACACTTTATTTCAAATCGGCTGAATTTGTTCTTCTGTCTTATTGTGTCATATGTATTTTATGTGTGTGCTGTTATATATAATAATAATATAATGTAACTGTAATATAATGCGGGTCAAGGTCAACACACCTCAGCAGTATGACGTCAACTATATCACTATCGTGTGTGTGTGTGTGTGTGGAGAAGTTACTTTATATAACAGGTTAGTTTTAGCCATTACGACATTGTGTACTTTTAACACTTCATGACCTCATTTACATATTCAGATTGTCCACACCTTCTGCAAATCATTAACTTGAAAATTGAGTAACTGTGCTGTTCAAAATGGCGCTACTCAATGTGCCATAAGTGCCCCCTTTAATTAATTTTCAAGCTGAAAACTCCAAACTGCAGCTACACGTTTTTATTCTAATTCTGAAGTGTAGTCAGTTTATTAAGTGCTGAAAAAGTACTGTCACCTCAAGGCTCTACAAACCTGTTGAGCACTCACTGTGTGAAGTTCACAGGTACATAACAAGTTGAGTACATATGCAAGTGTACTTAGGTAACTCATCATCATTTATCTATTGTATATTCAGTGTGCATTGTGTAAACAGAGATGTTCTTGACTTAAAGGAATACTTCTTTATACTACATAGGATCTCAGAGTTCAATACACCTTCATATTTCCACCGGTGAAGTAGGTCTTTAAGTGTATCTTCCTATATCATCACGTGGATCTACTGTAGTTCTTCTAAGCTGAAATACCTGTTTAAACTATTTGATTTGATACATTTGATAAATGTGAACACACACACAAACACAAACACATACACAGACAGTTTGCCGTTTTAAAGCATTGTTATACTGGTAAAGTGTTGATGTCTAAAATAACCCATCTCTCTCTCTCTCTCCCTGTCTCTCTCTCTCTCTCTCTGTCTCTCTGTCTCTCCCTGTCTGTCTCTCTCTCTTTCTCCCTGTCTGTCTCGCTCTCTCTCCCTGTCTGTCTGTCTCTCTCCCTCCCTGTCTCTCCCTGTCTGTCTCTCTCTCTTTCTCCCTGTCTCTCTCTCTCTCCCTCTCTCTCTCTCCCTGTCTGTCTCTCTCTTTCTCTCTGTCTGTCTCTCTCTCTCTCCCTGTCTCTCTCCCTCTCCCCCTGTCTGTCTCTCCCTCTCTCTCCCTCCCTCCCTCCCTCCCTGTCTCTCTCTCTCCCCCTGTCTCTCTCTCCCTGTCTCTCTCTCTCTCCCCCTGTCTGTCTCTCTCTCCCCCTGTCTGTCTGTCTCTCTCCCCCCCCCCCCCCCCCCCCCCTCCCTCCCTCCCTCCCCCCCTCCCTGCAGCTCTCTGGAGGCTGTGAGTTGACAGTGGTCCTTCAGGACTTCACAGCAGGATGCAGCACAGAGATGTCTGTCAGCACTGGTGAGACTAACCTCCTATACAGCCATCTCTAACGGCCATCCACTCAACATTAGGTTTTGACGAGACTCTGAACCAAACATCTCAACTTCTACTATACCAATCAAATCGTTCTTTCTGACATGTTTAGTTTTATTTATTTTGCACAATTAAAAAAAGAAACGTACACAAAGAATTACAAAGAATACAAATAACATACAGTGCAGGGAGAGGCAGAAAACCCGATGGGCTTATTTGAAGCCTCCACCTAAATAATGTTAAAATTTCACAAAGTTATAAGGAAACACAAAATAAACATACAAAAAATCAAATGGCCAGGCCAGAGCCCTATGTATGGGGCGGACGTAACCGGATGACGACAGTGCTGGGTATGAAAACAACAAAGATGGATGCGGATACCTTGTTTGAGGTTGAAACGATGTTGGCCTCGACATTTAACGATTTGGAAGACGGCACTCAAATCTTTCATTATAGCAAGAAAGAAGAATGTTCTGTTATGCCGACCGACCACGTCAAAAGTCAAATTTACCAGTTAACCCTGCTGTTCGCTAAACAAACGGGGCTTAATATGTCACCTTGTCCATTGCTCTGATTTGGTTATAGTGAATCAGAATCAGAATCAGAAAAAGCTTTATTTATCCCAAGAAGGGCAATTTAGATTACAGTTCCAGTTCGCAGTAAAAAAAAAAAAATTTAAATAAATACTATAAAAAGCAGTACGAGGTAGAAAATAACATAAATAGACAAACAGCAGTCCAACGCACAAATTCAACTCACATTAATTTCAACTCAACCTGTCAGAACAACCACCCAGCTACACTGGTGTGCTCTCCACCTACTCCTGACAGTGCTATCCAATTGTGTGCAGTAGGTAATTCCCCATATTCCCCCCCCCCCCCCCAGGCCAGACGGTGGAGCTGTTGGAGCGGCCCAGTGAGCGGCCCGGCTGGTGCCTGGTGAGGACCACAGAGCGCAGCCCCCCTCTGGAGGGTCTGGTGCCCAGTGCCGCTCTCTGTGTGTCCCACTCCCGCTCCAGTGTGGAGATGGACTGCTTCTTCGGACCAGGGAAAGGTAGGACCAACACCAAAAAAAAAGCTGAAGTTTTGACCACTGACACACTGCGTTTGGCATTGTCTGAGTTTATAACTTGGTTTGCAGTAATTGATGAGATCCCCTGAGAAGCAGTTTAAATATGTCCCTATAAGATGCCATAACAATTTGCCTCGTAGATAAATGTAGTTGAGTTTGCAATTTAAAAAAGAGGTCCATGTTGTCTTTTTGCTTTGGCTCTAGCAGAAGCGGAGTAAGATGTTGGGAATAATGTGCTCCACATGTTGTTATTCAAATCATCACATTTTCACACATTATGCACAGTCGTGAACACAATTTAGATTTTTGTTTTGTTGCATAAAAATTGAAATTTCTCTAATGCGAGTTGCTGGGGCACTTTAGTTCAAATGCTAAAAGTAACCTGATTGGATGGATTTATTTTAAGATAATCTGATCTGTATTGCCCTCTATTGGTGAGATGTGGTCATTACACTATAGATGCAGCATGTCCCATTCCCAGACTGAATGTACAGAACTCTTTTA
>CM047516.1:26420675-26463175 GCA_026122265.1 Ammodytes dubius
TCACTCTTTTTTTTGACCTGTTTCCACATGCTGTAAACGTAGATAAAAATGCTATCCTCTTCCACGTAAACACTTTAGGACACAGACACCCTTACTTGGGTTACATTCACAGGGTTTGTTGTCAAGCTTGATCCACCCTAGCATCATTTTTGTATCCTCAAACAGTGTGATATTGTCAGGGGGAAAAATGACTTTCCCTATAGGATGTATATCCAAAATTGTCACAGCACTTCCGTATTATCTTTTCAGTCAATGTCTAAGAATGCAAAACACATTTTATGAGGTTGCATCATTGTGTTAGCCAGTGTTGAAGCTTAGATGGTCAGACCGGTTTCTATGACATGGCTATTACAGCATGACTTGGCACCTAATGTATGTTCATGGACGGTAGGAATAATTGTAAGTATAAAAATTTCGTCTAGGATTCTGAAAATTGCAATGCTGTGTTGAGTATCTTCAGTAGGAGGACAAGGGGAGGCCATTTGTTGATATTTACTATTTTGACACACACACACGCAACCGCACAGGCACGCACACATACACTCACACACACACTTACAAAGGCACTTCCTCACTCACACAATAGCAGAGTAATTAGCCTCCATTACCAATTACATTTTCAGATGGACAGGAAACTACTCTGACCCTGAGGAAAGCACACACACACACACACACACACACACACACACACACACACACACACACACACACTCACACACACACACACACACACACACACACACACACACGCACACACACACTCTATGTCTCCTTTGTAGAGCTAATGGGACGAGATAGCATTAAGTAAGCCCCTCGCCTCGACTGAACCTTCAGCTCAGTTTTTAAATTGCAACCCGTACTACTCCTTTACCAGAGACATCCACTCATTGTAAAGGGTGACCACTTTATTAGCAGTAAAGTCAAAAAGACTGTTTTGGTTGTTTCTTACGACAAATTCACGTTGAAATCTATCAGTTCCAGTTGAGACCGAGTTCCCATGAAATGTGTTTTTCCAGTCTGTCGTCACGTCGTCTCGTATCACTATTAACACACGGACTCCTGCTAAGTGATCTAAAGAGGTTTCTGTCCAGCTGTCTTTACTGGGAGCAGCTCTTACTAAGGAAGGAGTAAAGTGGAGGAATGGGGGTCGACTCTGTGTGTGTGTCTATGGATGACATGTTTTATGAATGAGCGCAGAACGCTTGACAAAGACTCAGTCTTTGCTGGTGTCGTAAATCAATGGTAAAATAATATTTAAGATGATTATTAGCTATGTGCTGATATCCAGAATTTATTTTGGGAAATGTTTTGTTCACATTGAAGTGAATGGCGGAATCAACTTCTTGGTCCAAATACCGCAATAAAAACACAATAATTGCACTACCAAGCTTGGCCAATACGCCCATGGTTGCATATTATTTGGGTAATTTAAAGTGAATACATTATGTATGTTTTCCTTTCACTATGTCACTGGCCCTTATATGACCTACTTGCATTATCGTAAAGGCTTGCACTGATGCTGCTTTGAAGACTTGAATAAAGCTCCTTTTATCTGTATAGCTCCCTTTGATCAGTGTCCTTAGGGACTGTGTGTGTGTGTGTGTGTGTGTGTGTGTGTGTGTGTGTGTGTGTGTGTGTGTGTGTGTGTGTTGTGTGTGTGTGTGTGTGTGTGTGTGTGTGTGTGTGTGTGTGTGTGTGTGTGTGTGTGTGTGTGTGTGTGTGTGTGTGTGTGTGTGTGTGTGTGTGTGTGTGTGTGTGTGTGTGTGTGTGTGTGTGTGTGCGTGCGTGCGTGCGTGTTCTGTATGTAATCAGATGTTTATATCAGCACTGATCTTCACAACCTCTTATGTTTATGTCCTCATGATCTCATGATAAAGCATCTACATCTAGAATGGCTTAACTCTAAATAGAATAAGAAGTGTACGTACAATAAGCATTAATAACTTAATAAATGAAGTGATGCTCTTTTAATGCATCAAGTTATTTTCATTGATTTGTTCTCGTGGCGAAAATGTTCTCGAAAATTGTGTCCCATTTTTCCACAACACAGACTTAATGTTAGATGTAATTTTATTATCATGACCAAATATTATAAACTTAAAAGCAATACATGAATTACATTTTTTTTTATTTCAAGCAGTTGTGACATATGTTATTGCAGCTTACACACAAGCCAAGTACTGTCCTGTCATTAAAATGAATGCACTACAATTGTCAGTAATCTTGTTTGCTTAGTCAGTGTGCTTGTGCGAGTGTTGTTAAGTATGTAAGACATGAGAGGGAGAGTAAGAGAGAGAGAAAAAGAGAGGTATAGGGAAAAGAGAGAGAGAGAGATAAAGGGAAAGTGAGAGAGAGAAAGAGAGAGGGAGAAAGAGAGAGAGAGAGAAGGTATGAGAGGAATGTCATCATCCCAGATTACTGTCTCTTCCTGTCATTGACTTAAAAGCGCGATGGGCACGCGGCTACAATGTCAGTACTTTTCTCACACTATATTTAGGAAGGTTACTGTACCTTTAATTTGTCCATTCATGCGTTATCTTCGTAATGCATTGTACAAAATGGTGCATGTATTTTTTAGTTTAGTATTTCAGTCATAAACATGGCTGTTAAATGGTGTAAGTGGTGATGACACAGCAAATAGGCCACTCCCACAAAGCATTGTAAAGGAATATGAAGCGTTCATAAATGGTCACATCAACAACAATACAGCATCAATGTCAGCCTTGAAAAGTTGAAGCGGAAGTGTTTACCTGTGTTTATTATTTTATTTTGAAAATATTTAAATACTAAGCAGAGAACAAACAGTCATTATAAGCATTCAATTTCAGCCAAAAGTAGACACATTAGTCTATGAATGTGTGTGTGAATGGGAGAATGAATAATAGTCATTTGGATAAAGCATGTTTTCAAGCTCTATTTGATAGTGTGGAGAGACAGAGATGAAATGGGGCAGGGAGGGTGATGCGCCCTAACCACTACACCACGAGTGCTCCATAAATAACTTTATTTTAACAGTTTTTTTTTTAATTCAATTGATTGTACTGTATTTATTTGATTGTACGGTGTCCTTGAGTCGTGAAAGGCTATTATTATTATTATTATTATTATTATTATTATTATTATTATTATTATTATTATTATTATTATTATTATTATTATTATTATTATTATTATTATTAGTATTATTATTATTATTATTATTATTATTATTATTATTATCATTATTATTATTAGTATTATTATTATTATTATTATTATTATCATTATTATTATTAGTATTATCATTATTATAAAGGCTATTTTTAAAGGCCCATTTCCCAATGACCAGGTTATAGAATGGCATTCTCGTTTAGCATTGTTGTGGATGTCGTTATTGTATTGATCCATAATTAGTTTCAGGGACTCCAAAGGTTCATAGTCAGCAGCACATTCAAATATTCCTGTATTCATATTTATGTTCCATTACTGTGAACAGTAGTGGCCTTTTGCAACAGGAAACACAACAGCTATTATGTGTGAGGGGAAATAATTATAAATAAAAAATGGATGAAAATTAGTTTAAATGTCATATTGAGAAAAGGTATTCAAAGAGGAGACAGTGTGGTGTGTGTGTGTGTGTGTGTGTGTGTGTGTGTGTGTGTGTGTGTGTGTGTGTGTGTGTGTGTGTGTGTGTGTGTGTGTGTGTGTGTGTGTGTGTGTGTGTGTGTGTGTGTGTGTGTTTTAATACTCTCTGTCTCATCAATACAACCATTCATAGACAAAATGTGTGTATGTGTCTGGTGTAATTACAGAATGAAACCGAGTGTGTGAGAAAGCGAGGAGACAAAAACCCTGTTCTGCTGCATTCAGATCTATGGTTCAGTATCTACAGACTGGACCACTGATCTCTGTCTGTGTGTGTGTGTGTGTGTGTGTGTGTGTGTATCGGTGTCTCTCTCTCTCGCTCCGTGTGTGTGTCTCTCTCTCTCTCTCTCTCTGTGTGTGTGATTACAGATAGTGAGTGATGGGGATTTTAACAGTAGACCGTCTGTCTTTCAGTCGGCTCCAGAAACAAAAGCTTCCTTGTTTGGTCTCACCTGACTGTGTCACTGCTGTACTGTGCAGTGCATTCACTATTCAATGTTACACATGGTACTAACACTGACTTACTCACACACTAACTAGTACTTATTACATGAATACAACATGCACACTAAGTCCAGCTTAATTAATAATGGTTTAGATAATGTGTGTAGTTTCAGCTGTTTTGCTAAAGGTAGATTCCGTGATTATTTTGTCTCCTCATGATCTGCTACCTGTCCGTACTGTGTGTGCGCTTTTTTTGTTTTAACATATCCTTTGTTTACATACTAGTTTTTCAGAAGCCTAGACTGTGTATTAACACCAGATCTTCCCAGAGCGCACACACACATAATACATACAGATAGTGTATTGTGGAGGAGATATTCACTGATTTTGACAACAAGCATCTCTGACTCCACCTTTTTTAAGACGCATGCCAGACTGACTGTGCCACTGTATCAGCAACTTACTGCTACTGGAAACGGATGACAAACGATTCGATACAAACCTGTACTGTGGGTCCGGATCAAGAATGACTGGCATGCCATTGACAAGAGACATTCAGGTGTTCACGCCACAATGGGATTTACCGAATTGTTTTGTCACCTTTGTCCTACTATCGTAAACTACCGCTTCCTTCCCGGTAATGTCTGTCAGTCAGTCTGTCAGTTCTCCCTTTTTAATCTGAGATCATGAGTATGACTGTGGAATGTGCTGTCTCTAAACAATGCTGCATCATGACCTGATAGTCTAGATTCCTTGGTGGATAGATACAGTGGTGGTTTACTGTAACCTGAGGCCACAGAGGTCACTCCAGCGCTGCTATATAGTCAAGGAAAGGCTGCCATATCCATTTAAATTGTTCAGCTTTCCCTGAAATCTCATAACGGATTTTGTCCATAAATAGAATGCCAGCTAGAGAACTCCATGAGCCACATATCAAAGCAGGGGGCTATCTCCTTATTCCAAACATTAAGAATATATATTTTTTTTGTCCCATCCCAGAGTGGATCTACGAAGCTTTCGTACGACCTCATCGACCTTTCGTCTCTAGTTGTTGTGACGAGCGTAGAATAAAAACAACCTAATTTTGTTAAAATGTTGTTTTTCATTATATTCTTGCCTTTTTCTTATCAATCGCGTGTTAATGACTTTATTACTGCTGGTTGTGTTGTGTTGGTTGTTATCTGTGTGTGTCAGCAGCGTGACAAACACAACTCAGCAGTCAGGGTCAGCCAGTGATAACACTTTACAAAACAGAAAATATGCTACTGCGAGGGAAAGGGAGTGAAACAACCCCCTGCGTTCCAATCCCCATACTTCCCTACTATTAAGTATGCCAGAAAAAGATTTAGGATGTCCCAATACATGCACGACAATTGTAGTATGCTGAAAATACATAAATGCCCCTCTAACTCCAATAGCATTATGGAGTATTCGTCGTTATTCTTGACATTTCTCGACATAATGAAAAAAAAAATCTTCCTTGTGTGATTTTTTTTCTTTCTCTCCTGTGGCCCTTAAACTCTGCTGTACTTTAGTATGCAGTGTAGTAAAAACAAAAAGCATGTGATTTGGAACGCAGGGATACTGTCAACAGAACTTTGGTGGGTAATATAATTGACTCTGGTGCTGCAGTACAGTTCAAAAAATATGCCATTCACCTCAAGTGCTAAAGAATAATTGAACAGTTCATTTGTATTCTGTAACAGGTTTACTGGCGAAACCTATACACACCCAAAAACAAGGGCTACTTGAATACATCTGCACACACCAAAAGCACTGGATATAAATGCTCTTTTTATAATCAATTTATATTGCCACACACACACACACACACACACACACACACACACACACACACACACACACACACACACACACACACACACACACACACACACCTTTGTTGTAAGAATTCCTTAGTACTTGTAAAGTCAATTGAGCTTTAACTCACTTTCAGTCCGTTAGTTAAACAATGTAGTGACTGGCACCTGCTCCATAGACAAACAATGGAAAAGCCTACAGGGCCTAGGCCAAACACAACAAACCAAACCCTCGATCCACTACCTGTCTGTACTGTGTTTGCACTGAAATAAAAATCCAGTGTTAATACACAGCCTAGGCTCTGTAAACGGGCGTGTGGCTATAGCTACAATGGGCCTCCTTTTGTTTACATTCCCTTTGTTTACATACCAGTTTACAGAGCCTATGGCAGGTTAGTAACACACACACAGTACAGCCAGGTACCGCATCGTGAGGAGATATTATTTGAAATAGGGGAAAAAAAATATATATATGTAAAGCGCCTTGTGACCCTAGTCTGTGAAGGGCGCTATATAAATAAAGCTTACTTACTTACTTACTTACTTACTAAATATACTGAATTTGAAAAAAAGTATATATTTTGACAACAAGCGTTCCCCAGAATTGCTGACTCCACCTTTTAACTAACAGTAAGTGGTCCACGCATTATTCCATCCTCTGATTCTCGGCCCTACGTCAGTGTTTCAGTGGTTACATTCTGAAGTGCCCTTGAGCAAACCCAGACCCAGTCATGTGTTGTTGAAGAGGGGGAGACATGGCATAGGTCAGTGATGTCAGCAGAACGTACGCTCGTCATCATAGAGTGGCCTTGACAGATGGCTGACCAACAGAAACACACACACACACACACACACGCACACACACACACACACACACACACACACACACACACACACACACACTCCCACACACACAAACACATAAACACACACACACACACACACACACACACACACACACACTCCCACACACTCCCCTAACCCCACCGCACCCGCTGCCCGTAGCTCCCTACTGTGTGTGAATTCAGCTGATCCACCACACACTGACACATGACCACTGTTTCTCTCTCCCCAACACACACACACACACCCCCCCCCCCACACACACACCACACACACAGCCGTGAGTTCAACTCAGTTATCTTCAGATGTTTTAGCCTTTGCAGCAGAAATTAATCATGTTTTCTGTGTGTTTCCATAAACTGTAGATAAGCAAATTCTGTGGAAGCTATGTGCTGATACTGGACTCCATAATCTTATATAAGTTATATCAACTCAGTCTGAAAACAGTCAATATGTCACATGTCTATTTCACAAGTTTTATTTCCTGTTTCCTGGTCCTTTTATCTTCAAACACATTCAAATACTTCTCCCTTTTGCTTTGAATTAAGAATCAATTTGTAATTCCGCTGTTTGTCTTCATGTCAATAATTCAAAAGATAAGGTGAGGTTACAGGATACAGGTATTTCCCCATGGGGACAGATTAAGCATCTATCTAATAGAGCTGCATAATAACACACAAATCAAACAGGGAAATAAGAAGGCATTTACCTTCTTAATAGGCACGTGCACAGTGCCATTTAGGAATAACTAAAATGTTAATCTTTATTAAAGTAAAACATCTTTATATCACTTTTACAAGATATTGGTGACCACAGTTTTTACAGCCTTTTTTATGAAGTGGTCTTAAAAGTGCAGTTTCAGCATTTATTTTTTATTTTTTTTAACTCTTTTATCAGTATTGGAAAAAACACAAAATAAACATGTGTTGGGCCGCCAGAGGGAGGGGGAAACGGGGTGGGGGGAGTGAAGAAAAGAGGGTAAAATGTTTATTACAATGTTTTGTTTTGTGAATTTGAAATAAAAAACAATTGTTCACAAAAAATAAATAAACACGTGTTGACATATGAACATACATGTAGTTTCTAGCTCTATCTAAACTGTCCTCATCTCTCTTCTTCTCTCTGTGCACAGAGAACTACGCTGTGAGCGGGTCTGATGGAAAGACAGAGTCCGTGGCTAACCTGCAGCCCCAGCCCTCCCTCTCCTCCCTCCACCCCAGCTCCCCAGGACCCAAGCGCTCCGGGAACACACTGCGCAAGTGGCTGACCAGTCCCGTGAGACGCCTTAGCCACGGGTCCTCCATCAAGAAACTACCCAACAAGCCGAAAAAGACTGGTAAGAGACAAAAAGCTACACAATTAAACAAACTACAAGGCTTTTTTTGGGTGTAATAGCATGAAACTTATTATTAAAGGTGGAGTCAGTGATTCTGTCAAAATCACTTTTTCTCATAATCAGTGAATATCTCCTCGCAATCTGCAGCAAGTGTGCACTGAAAGAAAAAAAGCTGGTATTAATACACAGCCTAGACTCTGTAAACGGGCAGGTTGCTAGCTACGATTGGCACCTTTTACTCTGTTTACATAACAATTTACAGAGCTTGATTTTGACAACAAGCATTCTCCAGAATAGCTGACTCCCCCTTTAAGTTACAGTAGCAACCAGATGCCAAGTAAGGCTCTGTCACTCTAAATCCTAAGGCAGGAAATTGACACTGAGCCATTACAGTTCTGATTGGATTAATATCAAAGCATACCATACATTCTTCTTTAGACTTTGTTTCCTTCTATGGAGCCATTGGTTTCAGTTCATTCTAATACGCTGTGAAAATCAGACTGTTAATAGTGTTGCAAGCAGAGATACTGTTGCAGAGAGCAGAGAGTCTTTGTAGTTTGATATTTTCTACGGATTTTCAGAGTCACAGTATTGCATTAATGTTCTCAAACTTGGGCAATACACTATTGTTATTATCATGGATCAGAGAGAAAGGTTCATATCAATTATTTTGAACGTAATATTTGAAAAAGTCCGATTCATTCAAACATGTTATTGAAGGATAAACCCAAATAAACCTTGATTTCAAAGGGTCCCACGTTCAAACAACAAAATAACCACACCAGTATAATACATAGTGATTAAAAAATATTATAGAAGAGAACAGAGAAAAACAACTAAAAAAGAATGTAACATTTTTAGTATTATAAGAAAAATATATCCTTACAAAACATAACCTAAATGATATATATCTATGAGTGTTTGAGAAATAAAATGATGTGTTGATTGATTGATTGATTGATTGATTGATTGATTGATTGACAGGATCAGGACGAGAGGAAAGGAAGAGTATTGACCTGGGACAGCCTGAGCACGCTCTGCACGATGGCATCATCAGTGAGGTGAGCAGTGAGGGTCAACAATAGCATATTTTTGTTTGGTCTTTAAATGGTATTTCACAAAACTGCTGTCATTTCAAAGCTTAAAAGAAGAGCGTTTTTGATCAATTTCTCCCAGAAAAGTTGAAGCTGTTCAATACATTATAGAATGCATTTTGACATCTTACTAGAACATATAGGGCCGGTTTCACAGACATGGATTAAGCCTAGTTCTGGACTAAATTGTACTTTCAATGGACAATCTCCATTCAAAATTCCATTTAGTCCAGGACTAGGCTTAATCCATGTCTGTGAAACTGGCCCATAGAAATGACTAACCTAGATCCATCAACATAATTGGGGAAAAGCCACATTTATATGGTCCAAACAACACACATTGGGACTGTTATCTTGCTAATAGATAGGTAGTATCACCAAACCCTGCTCTTATCTGTCCCTGTCTACATAGTTAAAGAGCTATAACTCTGTTGATAAAAGGGCATCTGTGTCATCAAGACATTTATTAACACTATCTACAGTTATGTAAGAGAAAGTAGCTGACATTCCTTATTCTGTATGTGAGTTTTTTTTTTATTTCTCTCTAACGCACGCACGCACACATACACACACACACACACACACACACACACACACACACACACACACACACACACACACACACACACACACGCGCACACACACACACAAACTTGTGATCAAACTCCTTAACAACTTCCTAATTACTGACAATAGGCCTATATAAAACATCTGGACTCTTGACTTCTTTGAATTCAGTAAACAGTTCATAGAAAACACCCAAATTAAAACAATGCTGATTTTAAGGTTATTAACTTTTCCAACGGATCAATCCAAAGTTGTATCTCATTATTTGTTTTTTTAAAGATTATTTTTTAGGCATTTTCAAGCTTTTTCTATTAGATAGTACAGAGTTGAAATGGGGAGACACACAGAGAGAGAGAGAGAGAGAGAGAGAGAGAGAGAGAGAGGGGGGGGGGGGGATGACCTGCAGTAAAGGTACACGGGTCAGATTTGAACCCGCGACCACTGCAACGAAGGCTGGAGCCGATATGGTACGCGCTCTATCCACTACACCACCGGAGCACCCCGTTGTATCTCATTGTTGTTGTGTGTACTGCAATGTATCGACCAAGCATTACTCACGTCTATAAAACACAGGAAGGAACGCTTCTTCAAAACAATCTCCCCGGGCTGTTTGAGATTCGGTCACTGCATCTGGAGATTTTTACCACTTAAAAACCGACGTTAATTGAACAAACATGGACGAAATGCAGCTTTGTATTTTATAGCATGAAGTTTATTGGCCGGAGTTAACTTCACTAGCTCACAGTTTTTCTCAAGAAATGAATTCTCTAGACTTATATAACTCCTGGAGCCTGGCCGCTAAAGCACAGGGCAGTTATCCATATCCGAGCCATCACCTAATTCTGCAAGCTATTCACAATGAGGCAAAGATTGGCGACTTCATGCTCTATTTACTATGTATCTGGATGCTGATTTTGAGAAGTTTTTAGAGGAAATTTGAAATGTCCTTAACATCTTCCCTGCTGGATTGAACTTACTGCTCCTTTATGTGCTGCATCACTGGTTTTGATATGGTTAAGACATTCTGAGTGTTGCCAAATGTTTTCATATCTCAGACTCTCTATAAGTGAGATGGCCATTAGTTCTCTCAACCCAGTATCAAACTGAGGAGTTAGATTTCCTTTTTTTTTTTTTTTTTTTTTAATATATTTTTTGGGCATTTTTATGCTTTATTGATAGTGCAGAGAGACAGAGGTGAAATGGGGCAGAGAGGGGAGTGACATGCAGAGAACGACCGCGGGCGGGAATCGAACCCGGGTCTGTTGCTGGGCCCGGCCCGGGAGGAGGACGCCTTACCGACTGAGCTAAAGGCGCCCCTGATTTCCATAATTTAATAATTCATCCCTTGCCAATAACCATGGCATAAACCAAGATGGTGTGGTTAATTATGGTCGTGTTTTTTCATTTTTCATTTCTAACTATCACTTATTCTATATAGCCTGACCAGACCACAATGACAGAAAGCTAACTCAAAAGTGTTTAGATAGTATATGATGAATCAGTAAAGCAGTGTTTAAATTTGACAATTTAATGGTTATGGTGGAGGGGGGTGGGGGGGGGGGGGGGGGGGGGGGGGGGGGGGGACAGTTGATTGTAAGTCATTTCTCACTCCCTCTGTATTGTGTCTAGCCTGGTCCAACCAGACCATCGTACTTCATTTCATTTGTAAAGAAGACTACTGAAGGGAAAATTTAATTTGAGCGGAAGTAGGTAGGCGGGGCGGAGCCAGGCTATATTGTGTCCCCTTCATAGAGTCCATAGTAAAGGATAGTAACCTGTCTGTCTCTGTATTGTGTGCCCTCACAGAGAGTCCATAGTAAGGACAGCACCCTGCTCTCTAAGACGGCCTCTGGGATGCAGAGTGGAGGAGAGGAGGAGCAGGATGAGGAGGCCCACACCCCTCTGCCTCCCCCCATGGAGATCATCAAAGACCCCTCCGCCCAGGACGACAAGGTGGGTCTGGCTAAACGCGTGTTCAGTTCAGTTCATTTCAGTTTATTTCGACACACATAGATTCACAACATTACATACACGAGTAAAAAAAAACAAAAAAGACAATAAAACAGAAGTTGTCATCTTAACTTATACCTTGACATTTCTTATCAATAGTATTGATCAAAAAGGTGTAGGTTGAAGCCCTTGCATTGTCCTTGGAGGCCACCGTAGCTTCTGTAAATTCTCTGAAAAAGGTTGGGGTTAGCAACGAAGCGAAGAGACGGATCATATCTATTAAACCTGCTTTGGTAAATTCCTCTACTCTTCCCTGATTAACTTGTTAAGTGTGTTGTTGTTGTTGATGTGAATGAATTAAATTTGCTGAGTCACGGGCCCTAAGGCGTTTTATTTGACTCATTGGGGAGGGCGTGTTTAACAAGTTAAGTATTTATCCCAGATGCAAGAGGCAGAATGTTAGTGCGTTTTTGGACTTCTGCTAGAGGTATCCTACTGCGAGACTGCTTGAAGTAAGGCTGAGTACTTTCTATGAATAGGAACATTACTGTTTACTTGACTGCTTTGTGCTGTTTCAATAAGCTACATGTTTTAACAGTTAAACAGGTCAACAACTGCTTTTAATGTTTGTTTGTTTTTTAATTTGTATGCATTCTGTTGGATCAGTTGAAATCAGTTTGTCCGCTTCTACTTGTGTCTTACCAATCTTGCTCAGCTGTCTCCTGATATGTTGTTATATTAATTTAATCGTTTTTTTTTTTCATTTAATTTGGGTACATCTATGATGTTCTGTAGATTGCTTTATACATTTCACTATATAAATCACCTATATTATCTTTCATACTAGGATTTTTTTCTTTTTTAAGATTATTTTTTTTTGGTATTTTCAAGCTTTATTAGATAGTACAGAGTTGAAATGGGGAGACAGAGAGAAAGAGGGGATGACCTGCAGTAAAGGTCCACGGGTCGGATTTGAACCCACAATTAGAATGACTTTGGGTGTTTGTGTTGTCTTGGTTTAAAGCCTGCTGTGTGATCGGCTGCCATCCTCTGCTAACTAACTAACAGCTTTACTCGCTATAATAATCCTATAATCTCGCTATAACATTTGATCTACTTCCTGTCTTCTCTTCCTTTACTTTCAACCTTTTCTAACATCCTTTCTTCCTCCTCCCTTCTTCCTTCTCTCAGTCTTCAGCTTTACTAACGTCTCTGCAGTCTTCCTCTGAGGGGCCCAGCGCCGCAGAGCTGGTTAGCGCCATAGAAAAACTGGTTAAAACCAAGATGGTGAGTGTGTGTGTGTGTGTGTGTGTGTGTGTGTGTGTGTGTGTGTGTGTGTTGCTACTAGCTACGGTGGGCCCCCTGTGTTTACATACCAGCAGAGCTTATGTCTGTGTCTTAACACCAGATTCGATTACTCATCCATTATACTGTAGTTAACTTGCACAGATTCATGCATGTGCAGTATAGTGTACTGTGTGTTTGTTTTTATTTAGTGTTCTTATTTCCAATAGTGTGTGTAGTTAGCCTGATCCAGTTTAATGTCCATATTTAGGTATAGAACAGCAATGTGAAGCCTGATTGGATGGGCTTAACATCAGATATCAACTGTGCTCTTCAGTTATCAAACTCATCGTTCCGGAAAGGCATTTTATCTACATCAGTAAAACCTATAAGAATGTGGTTTGTTACAAGATAAAAAGCATAAGCCTCGTCGCAGCAAAGATACTTTAAAGATAACATACTCCTCTCTTCTTAAGTCTTAAGTCACAGACATGAAACATATACTCATATTAGTTAGTGTGAGCTAAACGTACTGACGATGCCATCGCTGCATATCTTTTAAAAGGTTTTTACTGGGAGTTTTTTTCTCAGCTGAGCTAAGGGTCTAAGGGCAGGGTGTCATACTGTATGGAATGTAAATCAAATCAAATCAGTTTTATTTGTATAGCCCAATATCACAAATTGACATTTGCCTCAGTGGTCTTTACATTCCATACAATATGATACAATATCACTGAGGCAAATAGCTATTTGAGATATTGGGCTACACAAATAAAATTGATTTGATATTGGTATCCATCATAAATTAATTTCTTCTTATAAGCTTAGAAATCAAAGGGAACTGCAGAACTTGCATGGAAACCATCAAGTATTTCAGTTTCAAAGTGATCTAGTGATAAAATCTCTGTACATCATGTGAACATTGCAACACTGAACTGCTAATAGGTCATTTGGAATACTTTGAATAGCACCAAATTGTAAAATAAGTCCATGCTAAAAACATGACCAGAAGAGTATACCTGTACCAACTGAAGCTGACATTACAGCAGCCCTTTTTGGTAAGCTTTTATATCCTGTTGTTTCGGTTCCCAAATAGGCATGTGTGTTGGTGTTGGCATGTGTCAGATCAGCAAAAAAACATTGTTAACTTCCTAAATTTTTGTCGGGCACAAGACAGTTCACCTAAAAGACAGTAGTTGTGGCTGTATTTATAACTAGAGCAGGGGTGAAGATGTACCGACATGTTAACTGGTTCATTGACCAGATATTTGAACGAATTGAATGACATCCAACTCGAATAGGACTTAAGTGACATTCTTCCTTTTGACTCCTATTGCATGTGAAACTATTTACAATCAACTCAACTTCTACCAACAGATTTTCCCCAAACGTAAATTGCATTTTGAACCAAAACGTCATTCAGTCAACGTTGTTTACAATTTCACATAAGAGGGAGTAGAGTTGCTGAGTTACTCTTTACAATGGACAATAGTGGGGGCGACTGTGGCTCAGGTGGTAGAGGCCAATGATCGAAGGGTTGGCGGTTCGTTCCCCGCCCTGTCACTTGTGTCATGGTTGTTGTGTCCTTGGGCAAGACACTTCACCCACCTTGCCTCGAGTGAATGTCGATAGTTTGCTGCTATTGGTGTATGAATGTGTGTGTGAATGGTAATGTGGGAATGGGAACAGGTCTCCCTTGAAAAAGAGTCTACTGTCTCAATGGGATTTACCTGTATAAATAAAGGTTTAAAAAAAATAATAATAATAATTGACAAACGCCAAGTGATCATTGTTTCTTCTGTCCACTGAACACCAATCTCCTACTGCCCTCTGCTGTCAAAGCACTTTTAAATCTTTGGTCTTTTATAAACTGGCAACACATGTGATGAAAGAGATAATGTAAAATATCCTCTTGTCTTTTTTTCCAGACTCTTGAGCCTGGAGCGTACCCCGGCTTCTCTCCCATCACTCCCCCAGAACAGACCACTCCCGTCCAGCCGCGAAACCCTGAGATGGAGCAGAGAGCCAAGGCTATGAGGGGACGCATGTGAGTACTACTATAGTGTATACCTGCTACTGATTTTATACTACCTAAGCTATCAGGTTACATTAAGACTAGTAAAGCCTTGATTTATTGGTTTATTGGTTTTGATTTGATTTAGTTGCCCAAGAAAAACAAGAAAAACCTACACAAAAAAAATGTAGCATGTATAGTTAAATTTATTTTTGTCATTGTTACAGATTAACAACAAAATGTTGTAAGAGCAAACCACAGACAGGCATAAAGTTTTAGTTGTCCCATTATTACATCATGCACTATTGTTTTTTTTTGTTGTTGACACTGTGTGTGTTGTCCTCAGGTTTGTCCTGAACGAGTTGATTCAGACAGAGAAGGACTACGTCAAAGATCTGGGAATAGTGGTGGAGGTGAGACGCACACACTGCACACGGAATAAACACAAATATCATAAACTTTCACTTTACAAATATAAAATTAGAAACAGCTATCCCACCTTGATTTTAAAACAGATATACAGCTCTGGAAAAAAATCTCTCGTTTGACTATGTATAGGCATATGTTTGAGTAGAATGAACATTTTGGTTAAAGTATAAACTACTGACAACATGTATACCAAATTCCAATACTTTTAAATTTTTTATTATTTATACACGTACATAAAAATTATCCCAAGTTTTTTTTTAACAACCACTATATCCACCCTGTTTAAACTCTACCAGGGCTTCATGAAGAGGATCAAGGAGAAAGGTGTTCCAGACGACATGAAGGGAAAAGACAAAATGGTGTTTGGGAATATTCAACTGATGTACGACTGGCACAGAGAGTGAGTTCAACATTGGTGTCTAAAGTATGGAAAAGCTGCCGTACTGTTTGCATGTTGCTAACCAGAGCTAACTGCTAACTCATCCCTTCCCTTTACTGTCTATCGTAGATTCTTCTCAGGGGAGCTGGAGAAATGCCTAGACGACCATGAACACCTTCCTAACCTGTTCATCAAACACGTGAGTTGGAAAAGTGCTTTCTGTAACAGCTGTTCATTATGGAGAAATAACATACCGTAGAATGCCTTGGTTGACCAGATCAGAGCACAGCATGTATCAGTGCCCTGTGATAATGCTGTGTGTGTGTGTGTGTGGTGTGTGTGTGTGTGTGTGTGTGTGTGTGTGTGTGTGTGTGTGTGTGTGTGTGTGTGTGTGTGTGTGTGTGTGTGTGTGTGTGTGTGTGTGTTTGTGTGTGTGTGTGTGTGTGTGTGTGTGTGTGTGTGTGTGTGTGTGTGTGTGTGTGTGTGTGTGTGTGTGTGTGTGTGTGTGTGTGTGTGTGTGTGTTACAGGAGAGAAAGCTGCACTCCATGTACGTGGTCTATTGTCAGAATAAGCCTAAATCAGAATTCATCGTGGCAGAAAACGACACGTATTTTGAGGTAAGTGAAATATTGACTCTTAATACAGTACTACGTTCGTAGTTGTATCTGTTTGAGCTTGAAAAATATCGGGCCATTGAAGCAAAACTATTTAGATATGTGTATATTGATTATTGTGTGCGTAACCGGATTTGTAAATGTGTTGTACATGGTAAAATGTAGGGTTAGGATTAACAGGACAGCTGTGCCAAGGGAAGTCTGAGGGAATAAAAACCTCATTCATTATATTATAATCGCGATTTTATAATGATAGAACACCGATTCCCTATGGGTGAAGTATTCCTTTAATAAGAAGTTATTCTGATGCTATTTGGTATGTTCTTTCTTCCAGGGCATCCAGCAGGAGATCCAGTCGCGGTTGGGCATCAGTGATTTCCTCATCAAACCGATCCAGAGAATCACCAAATACCAGCTGCTAATGAAGGTAACTCTCACCCAACCACAGCAGGGCTCTCTAGGGTGATGGAGTAATATGCCTCTTTTATTTTGAAATGGAAAACAATTACTGTAAAATATTGTGCTGCCCCCTTTCATATGCAAACGTAATAATTGCATTATTTATTAAATAACCGTATTGCTCATCTATCCCACTATAACATGTTGGTCGTGTTTCTCTTCAGGACTTCCTGAAGTACAGCTCCAAGGCGGGCATGGACTGTGAACAGATGGAGGTAAGAAACACAACCTAACTTCAAGTGATGGAATATCACATCATATAGTGGGGTGTGTGTGTGTGTGTGTGTGTGTGTGTGTGTGTGTGTGTGTGTGTGTGTGTGTGTGTGTGTGTGTGTGTGTGTGTGTGTGTGTGTGTGTGTTATATTTAAACCCCTCTCTTTGTCCCTCACAGAAAGCGGTAGACTTGATGTCCCAGGTCCCTAAACTGTGTAACGACATGATGAATTTGGGTCGGCTGCAGGGATACGAGGTACGTTCACTTCAGTTCTATACATGTGCCTAAGGTTGCTGCTTCTCAGTACCACCTTCGTCTGCTTGATACTTTTCATAATTTAAAAACAAACTGGACCAGTTAGCTCTTCAATGAATTGTGTAAACCAATCAGAACAAAGCATTTTTTTTATAGATATTTTTGTGGCATTTTTTATGCTTTATTGATAGTTGATAGCATTGTTAAGTGCCATGTCATAAACTAAACTAATAGTGTTGACGTATCCCCCTTTGTTTCCAAGGTAACCTGGCGTGTCAGGGCAAAATGTATCATAATATCATCAAAAAACAGTTGTTGTATTGTAATGTCCAATGAGTTTGTAGTCTTGTGTGTATTTATATGTGGATTGTGATTGATTTTTAATAAAATAAAATAATAGAAATTTAAGAAAAGCACCAAACTAATAGTGTTGCCGTATCCCCTTTGTGTCCAGGGTAACCTGGCGTGTCAGGGCAAGCTGCTGCAGCAGGAGACCTTCTTTGTGACGGAGCAGGACACCGGCGTTCTGTCCAGATCTAAAGAACGAAGAGTTTTCCTCTTTGAGCAGATCGTCATCTTCAGTGAGCTGCTGAGGAAAGGCTCGTCCACTCCGGGCTACCAGCACAAGAAGAGCATCAAGGTATGGGGAGGGATAGGGGTTCATTTTGGACGGTTTGCCCCTGATTGGCGGAGATTTAAAAAAAAATGTATTAGACAGTACAGAGTTGAAATGTGGAGACAGAGAGAGAGAGGGGGGATGACCTGCAGTAAAGGTCCACGGGTCAGATTTGAACCTGTGACCACTGCAACGAACGCTGGAGCTGATATGGCACGCGCTATCCACTACACCACCAGAGCACCCTGGTTAATTTTTAACCCATTAAGACCCTGGTCAGCCTTAAATGCACACTCGAAAAACCTAGGCATTATATCAAAACAACCTTTAAAAAATTATTTTTTTCTGAAGAACTGTACAGAATGGCAGTGCTTACTAAATTATTTATGCATCAGCCTCTGTAGCAGATAAAAACATGAAATGAAAACGATTAAAAGCTTAAACCCTTGGCATTAACTGTAAATGGTTGCATTTGCTCATTAACATAAAAAAATCAATAAAAAAAAAGAGAAAAGAAAACTTACCTCTTCCACACGTGTATTCCAGCTAATCACATTACATTTCATCAGTCATGTGTCTTAAAAACAATGACATCATCCAAAATGTGCAAACCTTGCATATGGTCTAAATGGGTTAAAGTCAATAGACAATTAAAAACGATGTTCCCGGAGAAAATTCAGTAATGTTGTCCACATAATCAACTTTAACTAAAACATCTATAATTAATATTTTTTAGTCTTTTTATTGTTGTTTGTCTTTTTACTGTTTTTGTATTGTATTATGGACCGTTTTCTCTCTGTGTCTGGAATAAAATTAAAATAAAATAAATAAATTAACTCTAGACATGTCGCCCTCCCCCCTCCAGGTGTCCTTCCTGGGCATAGAGCAGAGTGTGGATAACGACCCGTGTAAGTTTGTGTTGGCGTGCCGCGGCTCCTCGGAGCGCTTCACGCTGCAGGCCGCTAACGTAGACATCAAGCAGGTCTGGGTCAGACACATACAGGACGTCCTGGACGCGCAGAACGACTTCCTGTTCGGTGAGGAAACACACACACGGGCACACACACACACACACACAGATGCATGCATAGCCACGCACGCACTCACTCATGCACTCACTTGCTCACTCACTCACTCACTCACTCACTCACTCACTCACTCACTCACTCACTCACTCACTCACTCACTCACTCACTCACTCTCTCGCTCACTCACTCACTCACTCACACACTCACTCACACACACACACACACCTAACAAAACTTCCTTGAGACCACCACCTGACTCTACCGTTAAAGTGGCTACCAGGAACTTTCCGTTTTTCCTTGTCAGCTAGCCTAGGCTCTGTAAAGGGGCATGTTGCTTGCTACGGTGGGCCTCCTTTGTTGGCATACCACTTTACAGAGCCTAGGCTGTGTATTAACAAAATAGTAAATAGTAATATAAAAGCAATATCTGTATGTGTTTGTTCGTTTACATACCAGTTTACAGAGCCTAGGCTGTGTATTAACAATATAGTAATATAATATAATAAAAGCATCATCTGTAGGTGTTTGTTTGTTTACCAGTTTACAGAGCCTAGGCTGTGTATTAACAATATAGTAATAGGTCAAATAAACGTGTCTGTGTGTGTGTGTTTGCAGCGCTGCAGTTTCCTCAGAAGGGAGAGAAGCCCTGTGGAGGCAGCAGCACTCAGCCCAGAGCTCGCTCATCGTCAGGCAACCGGCCGGCATCTGCTGTCGCTATGGGAGACAAGGAGCCAATAGGGAGCCAGTTGAAGATATCAAACTCCAACGGGGGAACCAGGGTCAGTGACCTGCAAAAATACCTGGATGATATACATACCTTTTTTTGCATACATATAGTTTCAATTTAAAGGTGCAGTGTGTAGAATTGGTTGCCATTTTTCAGAACAGACTTGGTAGAAATGAAATGTAATCTTCAGAGGAAAATTGGTGAATAATAGTTGGAAAAAAAAAGAACAAGAAGAAGTACCATATAGAATAAATAACTAAATACATCTTCACCTCATCACCTGATATTGTGGAAAGACTTGAGGCAGTGGTGGATGATGCCATCTTTAGTATCTAGCTTCTAGTCCTTGAAGGCTATTGTAGCTTCTGTAAATGCACGAAAAGAAAGGGTAAGCAATGTAGTGTTGACATCTAGAACTTTCACCACTAGATTCCCTTAAAACACTCAGATATTACACACTGTACCTTTTTTAAGAAAAAGCTAAGGGTATGGTGTCCTTTCTTTTTAATGTTACACTTGCATTGTTTTGCCTCAGCCAGTAACAATAGCCTGAAGCAGACAGCTGGTGAAGTAGAGCATGACAAACACATTTTCCCTTCACGCGGTCTGTGAGTCTGTTGTCTATAAACGCCAAGGTTAAAAATCTGGGCTACTGCAGGTGTAGCTGGCAGGCATACTGTGTGTTTTTATATATACATTCATACATCTCAATCTGGTCTACTTCTGGCCTACTTTTCTGTCTGCCTTTCAAGGTTTTTTTTAGTCATAGGTCAATGATTTTGAGAAGTTTTCTTGGGGATCATTTTGTACTTATTTGCAGTGGTTTTGAAATATGTGCTGTACAAAGGTTGTTAATGTCCTCTCACGTTCATATTTGGTAAAACATTAATAATTGTTGACAGCCCGGTATGTGGATTTATCAAGAACAACCAGGACACTGTGTATGGAAAGAGCAGTTGCTTATGAGTTTTACAAATGTCATTTTAGATTTCATTAGCAGAAAATGTCAAAATGTCTCTGATGTTTGTTCATCTAATTAGCTGACGTTGCTGATGACAACTATGACTTACAGATTTTAATATGAGGATTATAAGACAGTATCGTCATGTTCATGCAAGAATCTGTTTCTGAACAATCATCTTACAGTATAGTATATGTACATGGGCGTATCATGGCCACTGTTGGGTGGAAAAAAAAATACAGAAAAAAGATTAAAGTTTTGACATCGAAGTCATAATTTACCTCATATAAACTCTGGACTTCTATGAGAAAAAAGTTGGATATTCTCAGAGAATAAACTAAATTAACATTCATACATTACGTTTTTCCACCTCATATTTTATGACAGCAATTCTTTACGAGATTTTTACGAAATAATATATTTATTTTATAAACTTTTTTTATGCGACCTGAAAACTCTTACATTAGTTTACAATAATCAAACACACCTCCGATTGTCCTTGTGTGTCCTCCTCCACCTCCCTCTGCCTCTAACCCTTCAGGATTGGCTGATTCCTAATGACATCACAGCTGCTGCTCAACCCACATAGACAAACCTTAACCTTGTCCTCACTTTGTCCTCACCCTCTCTCCCTCTCTCCCTCTATCATCCCTTCTTTGTTGTATTTGTCTCCTCTTGTCTCTTCCCCCTTTCCTTCACTATTCTCTCCATTCCCAGGACGTTGACGGCTGTAACGGCTTCTCTCCACCATGCTGGTCGTGCAGGATTACTCCGCGGTCAAAGAGGACGAGATCTCCGTCAATCAGGGGCAAACCGTCCAAATTCTGTCCATCAGTCCGTACGACCGCTTCCTCATATACTGGCCTGGGAACAGCCAGTCCCCCGCGGCCGAGGGCTTTGTCCCGGGACACGTTTTGGGACCCGCCAAAAAATCCATCAAAGACTCTTCTTCTGCTACGTCATTCTCGGCGGCGGTGGCGGACGCTAACAACATCAAGTAAGTCCTCCCAACCCAACCACTACCAACCCACCACCCCAACCCAACCCAACTCAACCCAACCCACCCACCCCAAAGCACTTCTTAAACCTGCAGAAAAGCAGAAAAAAAGACGCACTTCTGTTGTGTTGTGGTCGGGGCACGAAACAAACCAAGCACTCGGATTGGACGAGAGAGAACTGAGAGAATTTTTTTTCTTTTTTTTTTTTTTTTTTTTTTTTTTTGAATGAGCACCCCATCCCCCCCCCCCCCCCTTGTCCCCTCACCTCCTAACACAATCCTCCCCCTGCAAACTTCCCCTACTCCCTTTAAGAATGAACTAAGTTGGACCTTGCAGGAGACATTTTTTTTTTTTTTTTTTTTTACTAATTTTTTTCTTCGTCGTGGAAAAGGTACAAAACTGTTCTCAACTGTCCAATCAAGCTGCTTGAGTGACAGTTGTATGTCTGAGCCATTGACGGCCATGTGGCAACTACATGACAAATGGATTTGTGGAACTAACTCAACACACACACACACACGCACACACACACACGCACACACACACACACACACACACACACAACACTGATAATGCTCCGTGTAAAAGAGTACTGAGGATGTATCCGCCAGGAATAGACTGGATAGAAAAACATTTAAATCATCACTGACTCTCTTGTGGAGCGAAAACCGGACTCTTATTTCAGTTCCTAACACAATTTTGTTCCTTTATTTTTTCCCAACCCTTTTTTGTATATATATATTTTTCTTTTTACTGTATTTTGGAAAGAGAGAAAGAAAAAAAACTCACTCACCTGGGGGCATTCAGGTGGACTTCAAGCCCCGTTCTCCAGCACTGGAGAAGATTTATTTTGTTGTCTGTGGCAATCTATAACAGAAAAATTATTGTTTATTATTCTTCGTATTGTTGTTGTTCCTTTTTCTGCCTTGTTAATTATTATTTTTCTATTTTTTACGGACAAAGTTGGATTTTTTTTCCCTCCTTTCCTGTTGATTTTTTTTGTCTTATTTCGTCGGCAGTTCACTGATGTACAAAGATCATTTTTGAGGCTCTAGAACATTCCTGTTTGAAAACGAAAAAAATAACAACAACATAAAAAAACACCTTTTTGCACTATTTAAGATGAGAAAAAAATGAAAAATATGAAGTCCGGCTGTGCAATATGTTGCATATAACGGCAGCGGTCAGCATTGTACTGTTGGTAGTCTAATGATAATGATGATTTAAATGTATTTTAAATATGTAAAATAAACCTTTTTTTCGGAGGGGGGAGGGGGAAGGGGGGGGGGGGGGACTTGAGCATGAGTTAGCGAAGCAAAGACGTGAAGGTGAAGTTGTTTTTTTGTTTTCCTGCGTTAGGCTGACAGATGGTGATTTAACGAGTTTGTAGTTTTTAACATTTGTAAATAAACTACAACAGCAATCGTGAAACTGAGCGGTCTGCCTGCTTCTGTGTTCCACTGGCACTGACACAAACAACACATTCATAAGGTGACATCATCTCTATGGAGGATTTTCTTCAGGAAATAAGAATTTATGACCATAAAGTCTAGAAAACATTGAAGATTTATGCTACAGTTTTTATTGTCTGCACCTTTTCCCTGAATGGTTGATTTCAGCTTTTTATTTGTGTTTTTTGATGTTGTGGTGACATTTCTTTTCACGTTTTTTTGTTTTAAGTTATTACTAACCCAACGGTTTGACACTCCACAAAAAGAACAAACTTAAAATATGAATTCAATTAATATTCTGAAAGTGGTGACAAATGCAAAAGCAGCTGATTTGATTTTTGAAAGACACGAGAGGTTCATAAATGTTGGGCCAACTTACAACTGGAGGTAGGCAGTTGACTTATTTTACCTACTTTGCTATCCAGCTAATTCATGTTTCATGTTAGACAAATAACGCTAGAAAAATGAAGAAAAAAAAGTGTGCTTACTGAATTGACTATTGGCAAAGAAGTGGTTAAAATAATATAATATGCCATGACAGAAAATGTATATTATTGAGACTATGGAGGATTCATTTTAGGTGTGCTGAGCTATAGGTATGTTTTTTTTAAGTCAAAAGGTTACTGTGTCTGTGTAGCTTCTGCTTCCCTCACATCTCTCTGTTGCTCTCTCTCTCTCTGTCTCTCTTTCTGTCTTTAACTCTCTCTCTCTCTCTCTCTCTCTCTCTGTCTTTAACTATCTCTCTGTCTTTAACTCTCTCTCTCTCTGTGTGAATAAAGAGCAGTGTTTGGTTCTATCTCTCCGTTCCTCCTCCTGTTTCTGAACCAGAAGAGTCTGGCTGCAGCTCCAACAGGACCCTCTGATACAGACACATTTAGACCCACATTATATTAACATTGCATATACAGTAGAAGTAATAGAATAAAGGTAAACTTCAGATGCAAAAGGGTGACACAATAAAAAATGTGTTATGCACAGCTCTGATGTAAGTTATGTGAATCATGTATACTAATAGTTGAGATGGTATTTAGTTTAGATACTGTTTTGTTTTGAAGAAATGAGCAGGAAAATATTAGCAGTCACTAGTAATGACTGGCTAGTAATCAAACTTCCAAACCATTTGAAATCTCCAGAGGGTCCCTTAGAAAGTGTCGGCCATGTTGCCTTTCTGCTGCAGCCAGACTCACCTGGGCCTGAGCCTCTGAGCTTCTCTCTGATTGGCTGGTTGCTGTTTCTACTTCCTGGTTCAAACAGGAAGTCTCTGTCGTGGAACACACTGCGTGCGAGGAAGCGCGCCGAGGCCAAGGACGGGCTCTCCTGTGTGGGGCTCAGGGCTCAGGAGAATGGCCTCCTCCTCCGTAAGAACACCCCCCCTCCCCCACTGGCCTCCCCAGCCACCAGGGTGAAGGGAAAAGTGAGTAACGTAGTGTGAAGGGCGCACGTTGGTGATGTCATAAGTGTGTGCCAGAAAAAAAAACTCACCTGCACCTGTTTTACTCGGTTATTATTTTTTCCTCCTAACCCGTTTGTGTGCGCGCATGTGTGTGTGCAAACCTCCCCAACACAAACACAGTGTTTCCTGTGTTTTTATTCTGCTCCAGCAGTGGTTCTCAACCCTGTATTCATAGGAAATTCATTTAGACGTGTATTATTATTGCTGGGTTCAATGCATTTGTAGTGTACACTATTTGGCCAACCAAACCATGAGCTAAAGGTACAGTGTGTAAACGAGTATTGTGGCGTCATCTAGTGGTGAGAATCTAGATTGCAATGATGTTAGGAGAATTTACTGAAGCTACGGTGGCCTTCAAGGACTAGAAGCTAGTTACTAAAGATGGCATCATCCACCACTGCCTCAAGTCTTTCCACAATATCAAGTGATGAGGTGAAGATGTATTTAGTTATTTATTCTACTTCTTCGAACAGGTGCATTTCCTCCAGGACGCCCAATATATATAAAAACATGTAAGGCTGTTAGGGTTGTCCGTTTGTGCTACTGTAGAAAGTTAAACATGGCGATGCAACATGGTGGCGTAATAAATAAATAAAATGAGGCGGGTGAGAGTGAGAACCCTAGAGAACAACACTGCAAGTTTCATTTGAATCTTTTGTTTTTTACCCCAAACCCTCGAATGCACTTTGTTTGAAAAATAAAGTTTATTTTTTTCCTTTGTGTGTTTTTGTTGTGATTTATTCCTCCCTCCTGTGGCATGAATAGAAGTAGAATTTAGTGAATTATCGATTTTAAGTTTGAATTTGTTTTCACTCTGATGTATTAACCAGTGATTTGTGCTGCAGACTAACTCTACGTAGTGCACTAAAAAAAGAGTTGTTCTGTGTGTTTGTATGTATATAACATAATCCAGTACACACGTTTACATATGATATTGTCTCTTTCAAAGTTAACTTCAAAAAGACAATTGGCAAATTAACACCAGTAGTTTGTGCTACTCGACAGTTTCGAGAGTTAGTTTCTTTGATTGCCAATATCTTGACACAGTCCCTGCGTTCCAAATTGCATACGCTTTCTTTTTTCTATTCTACATACTACATCTGACCATAGAATCTAGTTAGGATGCTTTCAGATTCTATTAATTCTTGCACTCCCTTTGGACAGAAGCGGTAGTACGCCAGGCAGCTTTTGTTCCTGAGTGAACGTATCCATGACAAAGGCACTAAGAAAAATTATATAAAAATAGCGTTCTTTGCACTGATGGTCTTGTTTGCTGTTACATGTAATTTATGATCATCAGAGGAGAAATTAGACTGTTTCAGAAATATTAAAAAGTTCCTCGTAGCACCTTTAAATAAATATTCGGCCATTATTCCCAAGTCAAAGAGATAAAATGAGAAACGGTAAAGGAGTCCATGAGGTAAAGTGTCCCTCCTATACGGTGAGTATTGGCCAAATTAACTGTGTTCTGTGGAGAACTGACGTTTCCTGCCAGGTCAAGTCCCTGTTTCCCTCTCTTTAGCCACTTTAGTAAAAACCCCACAAACCTACAATAATGTCTTTAATTCCAAACTATTTCCACTTCTCTTATTTCCTCTCCCTCTTATCATTCTTTGAGATAATTGTCCCCTTTCTTGGAGCCTTCCTTTCCTATGGAACTTTTATAGGACATTGTTATCTGTGATCATGGAACACATTTGTTAATTTCTATTGTGCGGTTCTACAACGTTGCTGTGCGTTATCAGATGATAATGGCCGGTAAAAAAAACGTCCATACTTGACCCCTCTCCTACTCCCCCTCCTCATGCTACCTCCTATCGTTTCATTGTTCTTCTCTTCCTTTGTTACTTCTGTCTTCATTAAATCCACTTGCCCCTTGACCCAAACACACACACACACACACACATATACACACTTATCCCCCTTTCAAATAAGTCCTGCATCTCACTCTCTTGCTCTCCCTCTACTCTCTCTCTCTTCCTCTCTCTCTCTTCCTCTCTCTGTCTCTCTCTCTTCCTCTCTCTCTCTTCCTCTCTCTCTCTTCCTCTCTCTCTCTTCCTCTCTCTGTCTCTCTCTCTTTCCTCTCTCTCTCTCTCTCTCTTTCTCTCTCTCTCCACCAGGACGTTCACACTTCAGATGAGTCGGACTGTGATGATGAACTGGACCAAAGACAGGCATGGAGGTACGAACGCTGGCTGTGTGTATGGAAAGAAAACAGGATCCACTTACTAAAAAATACAAATAGGCCTATGAAAAATCTGCATTATTTTTAAAACGATAATAAATATTTATTTTATTTTGTGTGTTTAATCTGCTTAAATACAAAACCTTGCCTTAACTTGTACTCGAATCTTGTCTATTTTCCAGCTTCTCAATCCAAACTTCATCCAGGAAGGTAAAATACACACATGGTAGAAAGAATATGTCCATATGGCTCAATATAGAGTAGCCTATTTGGTCCCATCTAAAGTACACATTTTCCACATTGTAATTGCATGAAATACATACACATATTTTAGATTCAGTATTCTTTATTGTAATTTTGTAAAATATCATAAAATAAAACAAAAACTAAAGCCATAAATCAAGCATACTGCAAATAGCAGCATAAACATAAAAGTTCAAGCTTAATTTCGATATCAGAATAAAATGACCAATAGAAAACCGTCCAGTGTTAAAGAAAAAAAGAAAGAAATGCATAATAAAAAGTTCCACAATAAGCAACACTAACAATGTTTAAAGTGACAAGAGAGAGTGAATGTTACTGGTGCTGCTCAGTCCATAAGTACATATACTTATGCATAAGCTGTTGCACAAACTATAACTAATAAATTGTATCAGGTGTATTTAGTGGTGTGTGTGTGTCTGTGTGTGTGTGTGTGTGTGTGTGTGTGTGTCTGTGTCCCTGTGTGTAGTGTCCCCAGAGTTCCTGGTGCCTCTCTCAGACGTGGTGTGTGCGTTTGGGGAGACGGTGGTGCTCTGCTGTAGAGTGTGTGGTCGACCCAAACCCTCCGTCACCCTGAAAGGACCCGACCAAAACCCAGTGACCAGCAACAGCAGATTCACCATAGACATCAGGTAATGACACGATCACGCTGGGTTTATACTGACTATGATCGCTCTGTTTTAATACATGGGTAAACATTTTTAATTCTTCCATTAAAAGTGACTACGAGGAACTTTCAGTTTGTGTTAATTCTTGCACCCCCTTTGGACAAAAGTGGTTGTGTTTTTACTACGCCAGCTGTTGTTCCTGGGCGAGCGTATACCCATGACGAAGGCATTAGGAATATTATATAAAAAAAAGCTCTCTTTGCACTGATAGTCTAATTTATTATCATCAGAGAAAAAATTAGACTGTTTCAGAAATATTTAAAAGTTTCTTGTAGCACCTTTAATTGCATTTAATTTTATTTTATTCCGCTGTGAATTAATTATTTTTGTCTTTATTTGTTTTGTTTTATTCTGACATGTCTGAATTTTTTTTGTCATTCTACATTAATTCCATCCCTTCCTCCTCTCCTCCTCCTCCCCCCCTCCTCAGAGACACCGGTGACATCTTGTTGAAGATCTGTAACCTGATGCCTCAGGACACGGGGATCTACACCTGCGTCGCCGTTAACGACCATGGCTCCGCCTCCTCCTCTGCCTCCATTAAAGTACAAGGTAACACACACGGATTAAAAGCACCATATCAAGGGGGGGCTCATGGTTTAGTGGTTAGAGTGAGTGTGCCCCCCCTCTCCCAACCCTGTAGAGGCTCAGTCCCGGGTCATTCTCTAAATGTCGTCCCCCTCTCTGCCCCATTTCAACTCTGTCTCTCCACACTATCAAATAAAGCTTGAAAATGCTAAAAAAATCATTTAAAAAAAAGTATAAAAAAAAGAAGCAGCATAAGCCTATTTCCCTTATCAAACACTGACCCTGATATGCATAAAGTGAAATTTCCATTGTGTAGATCTTCAGCCCCTTATACTTTAACGTTCACTGTGTGTGTGTGTGTGTGTGTGTGTGTGTGTGTGTGTGTGTGTGTGTGTGTGTGTGTGTGTGTGTGTGTGTGTGTGTGTGTGTGTGTGTGTGTGTGTGTGTGTGTGTGTGTGTGTGTGTGTGTGTGTGTGTGTGTGTGTGTGTGTGTGTGTGTGTGTGTGTGTGTGTGTGTGTGTGTGTGTGTGTGTGTGTGTGTGTGTGTCCTGTAGGCATCCCAGCAGCCCCTGGTAGACCTGTGGCTCAGGAGGCCAGCAGCTCAGCAGTGATGATCCACTGGCCGCCTCCGGCCTCCTCCCAGCACTGTACTGTCAGCAGCTACACTGTGGAGTACAGACAGGAAGGTGAGGGGGTGTGTGTGTGTAAAGTTTGCAAAGACTTGACCTAACGTTGACCACTTTTAAAGCAAGACTAAAATAGTTTATGCTCACATTAGCTTTCTGCTCAATACAATGCACTTTTAATTTTTGTTCTCTTTACACAATGCATGTTTTACTTTTGCACTCCTTATTCTTTCCTTATTTCCTTTTCCTAATTATATTTTATTGTATGACATGTCTGCCACCATATGAAATGTGCTACTTAAAAAATGTGTATGTTTTTTTCTGTTTACCTATGGTACACTGCTTTACGTTTGAAAAATTCAAATAAACTAAACCCCCCCAACCCCCACCCTCTCCCTCTCTCTCCCCCTCCCCCTCTCTTGCTCTCTCTCTCTCTCTCTCTCTCTCCCCCCTCTCTCTCTCTCTCTCTCTCTCTCTCTCTCTCCATCTCCCCCTCCCTCTCGGTCCCTCTCTCTCTCCCCCCCCCCCCAGACTCGTTGCTGTGGCAGCAGGTGGCGGTCAGCAGAGAGGAGTGTGTGCAGGTGGACTCTCTGATCCCTGGAGGTCACTATCAGTTCAGAGTCAGAGCCTCAAACCGCTGGGGGGTCGGCCCGCCTTCTGACGCCTCCAACATGGTCACACTGCCCAGCACCAGTGAGTATATACAAGACACACACTAACACACACACAGGCACGCAGACACACACACACAGGCATGCAGACACACACACACAGGCATGCACACACACACACACACACACACACACACACACACACACACACACACACACACACAGGCATGCAGACACACACACACACACACACAGGCACGCACACACACACACAAACACACACAATACAATCAGTGTAAACCTTTTATTCATAAAATGGAAATGTATAAATGTCGTCTCTGTCTCTGTCCAGACCCTGGATATGATGGAACAGCAATCCAGTGGAAGGAAAACTTTGAGTCGACTTTCTCTGAAATCTGTGAGATCGGAAGGTAGACCGTCTCAAAATCACTGACATTCAAATCAATCAAATAATATTTCACAAGTTTTTTATGAGCCCTCTTGTCTTTGTTTCTCCCTCTCTTCACAGGGGACGGTTTTCAGTGGTGAGAAAATGTCTGAACAAATCTACAAAGAAAGAGGTAGGGACACAGACACATACAGTATGACTTGTCATTTCAGTTGTTTGTTTGTTTGTGTCCAGTTTGTGAAGATGCCTGAATTATGGTATGTTAAATTAAAATGTATGTGAATGCATAGCTGTATGTACGTTGCCATTTAGGCTACTTTTTGTGTTTTTAGATTTAGTTTTATATGTGAAATAGCAATGAGGATTACAGTGTATATTTATTACAAATGGTATCACTGGGGGGCGCCCTTAGGTCAGTTGGTAGGGCGTCCCCCCTCCCCCCCCCCGGGCCGGGCCCAGCAGGAGACCCGGGTTCGATTCCCACCCACGGTCGTTCTCTGCATGTCACTCCCCTCTCTGCCCCATTTCACCTCTGTCTCTTAACACTATCAATAAAGCATGAAAAATGCCAAAACATTTCTTTAAAAAATATATATACTGGTCATTTTCACTAGACTGATCACTGAGTGTTCAAACACACGTTCTTGCCCTGTCTCACTCTGCTGTTTCATGGTTCCCCGTCAGGTTGCGGTGAAGTGTGTGAGTAAGAAGATGCAGAAGAAGGAGCACGTTGCTCACGAGGCCGACGTCCTGCTGCATGTCCAGAACCAGCAGCTGGTGGCGCTGCTCGACACATACGAGTCTCCCACCGCGCTCATGCTGGTCCTGGAACTGTGAGTCTGAAGTCTACAGCCCTAAACCAACCCTACCGTAACACTGTCTAAAGTCATACCCTAACCCAACCCCACTGTTACCCTGTTAACTGTCTAAAGTCATACCCTAACCCAACCCTACCATTACACTGTCTAAAGCAGGGGTGGGCAATATGTTTTTCCAGTGGGCCATACTGACTCCGTTAAAGTAAGTGAAGGGCCACACAATTGGAAATAAAATTTAAACATGAAATATTTAGTGCAGAATTACTTTAAACTACCGGTACATAGATTTGGTGGGCTTGATTGTGTTATTCACTAGCCCTTTTTAAATATTACAATTAACAACTCTGCAACAATTAACTATGATTCAGTGAGACTGTTATATTTGTGTAACAGACCTGCATCACTCAATGAAGAAATAATTATTAAAAAAAAAACGGGGGGCCCCACACTAGGACTTGAAACGGGCCCCCAGATCGTTAAGGCCGCCCCTGTGATAATGACAGAACTGGACTCCTACAGTACTAAGACGACAGGCCAGTCATTTTCAACAATAAACATTGTGTGCACTGCCTCACACACAAACTCTCAGTTCAACCAAGTCCACAAACAAAAATATAACAATTTACGTTTTTCTCTTACTATGCATGTTGCTTAGTGGGACTTACTTTTAGCATGGAGTGAGCTGAAGTGGCGCTGAAGATTTGAAGCCTTGAAATGCGCTAATGACGCCTGGCATATAAGGCAGAATGGCTTGGTATAACGTTCAACACAAATTATAAACTCTCCCACTCTGTTTCGGAGCGAACTTGACACAAATTGTTTACTCACGGAAAACCTCCCTCCAAGCTGAGCGGGCAGTTTTAGGTTGCGTCCACACCAAACGTTTGCGAACGTTATGTTGCGTCCTCAATTAAACATTTGCGAACAGGCATACACATACACATTAACAAAATAAAAAATGAAATAATAAACAACATGTAAAACGAACGTAAGAGCCGCATGAAACGTTTGCGAAACTCACACTGTTTTAACAACTCTGGCAGTTATCTTGCTGCCGATTGATAGTGCACACATTGTCTCTGTATCCGTGAAGCTCCAAAAAGTTGGTAGCCTACTATATTATATTATACTATATTATATTCTTTGAAAACAGAAATTGCATTTTGGCATATTAGGCATACAGCCTTTGAACCCACATGAGTAACAAAATATTTAGAAGTCCACTCGGTGTTAAAAACACGACATTCCGAATCAACTTTCCTCTTTTTCACAGCACTCATCCTGATGATCATCAAACTGTCTGCAAGACTCAAGGAAGCGCATTTTCACCCATTCCAAATTAAAATAGCGCCCTCTGTTGCAATCAGATTGTATAGCAGTTCAAACTCATGCCTCTATAATGCGGGATTTTTTCTTCTTCTTCTTCTTTTCTCCGTGGATGTCGCGGGCCGGACTGAGACAGCCCACGGGCCGGGTCTGGCCCGCGGGCCGTAAAATGCCCATGTGTGGTCTAAAGTCATACCCTAACCCAACCCTACCATTACACTGTTAACTATCTAACCCTAACCGTACCCCACCGTTACACTGTCTATAGTCTAACCCCAACGCAAACCTACTGTTAACTGTCTAAAGTCATACCCTAACCCAGCCCCACTTTTACACTGTTAACTGTCTAAAGTCATACCCTAACCCAACCCTACCGTAACACTGTCTAAAGTCATACCCTAACCCAACCACACTGTTACACTGTTAACTGTCTAAAATCATACCCTAACCCAACCCCACCGTTACACTGTTAACTGTCCAAAGTCATACCCTAACCCATCCCCACTGTTACACTGTTTAGGGTGTTGTCCCCCCAACGGAGCCTTCAAGGCAGCCTGCGGTTAGGGTTAGGGTTAGGGTAATGGTAAGGAATAGGGCCTTCCAAAGATGGATTCACGGTTCTGTAGAATGCTTGTTGTCAAAATCACTTTATGTCTGACATCAGTGAATATCTCCTCTAAATCTGCTAACTGGCTGCACTGTGTGTGTGAGGAAAAGAAATTCAGCTAACTACAGCTACTTCAGCCCCCTTTGTTCACACAACACTTTACAGAGCCTAGGCTGTGTATTAACACTGTTATCATTAACCCTGTTTTGTTGTGTCTCAGGCTGGAGGACGGGCGTCTGCTGGATTACCTGGCGGCCCACGATGAGCTGATGGAGGAGAAGGTTGCCTTCTTCATCAAGGAGATTCTAGAAGCTCTGCAGCATCTCCACACCTGCAGAGTGGCACACCTGGACCTCAAGGTAAGGGACTATGTGTAGGGCAAAACAAAATGGTGGAATGGGTGGAACAATTTAAATGGCAACATCTGCAGAAAGAAAATAGGGCGGTCGGCCACTGGAATGTAGGGTCAGTGGTTTGATCCCCCGTCTCCCCGTCACATGTCGAAGTGTCCTTGGGCAAGACATTGAACCCTGAATCAATCCCGATAGTTAGCTTGTACCATGCATGGTAGCTGCTGTACCTTTTGTATGAGTGTGTGTGTGATTGGGTGAATGTGTACAAAACAATATAAAGCGCTTTGAGTCTGTGAAAAACCAGGGAAAAGCGCTATATAGGTGGAGTCCATTTACCATTTACCATTAGCGTCCATTTTGTGTCTATCCCGTCTACCTCTTCCTCCAGCCATGCATGGTAAATGCAGCATGTCACCCCTCTCTCTCTCTCTCTCTCTCTCTCTCTCTCTCTCTCTCTCTCTCTCTCTCTCTCTCCCCCCCCCCTCTCTCTCTCTGTCTCCCCATTTCAACTCTATCAAATAAAGCTTGAAAAACCAAATAAAAATTAATCTTTAAACTGTCTTTCTTCTTCCCTCCAGCCCGAGAACATCATGGTGGCCCTTCACACTCCCTCCCCGTCCATCAAACTCATCGACCTGGGCGACGCCGTCCAGCTCTCCGCCCACCGCCGCTACGTCCACCTGTTGCTAGGAAACCCCGAATTCTCCGCCCCCGAGCTGGTTCGCGGCACGCCAGTCTCCGTGGCGACAGACGTGTGGAGCGTGGGCGTGCTAGCTTACGTCATGCTAAGCGGCGTGTCACCGTTCCTCGACGAATCGCCCGAAGAAACCTGCGTCAACATCTGCAAACTGGATTTCTGCTTTCCCGACGACTACTTCCGTAACGTCAGCCAGGCCGCCAGGGATTTTGTCACTTCCGTGCTACAGCAGGACCCCAGGAAACGGCCCAGTAGCACGGCCTGTTTGCAGCACCCATGGGTGGGGCGGGGGGGTGCTCACGGAGGGGAGTACTCCAAAACACCTCTGGATACCTCTGGCTGGCTACGTTTATTGACAGAAGGAGACAGCTGCATGACGTTAGGCCCATCACCAATATAAAGGGGCTGGTCGGCAGTGGTTTGGGCAGCACAATGTGAAGGGTTTGAATGATAAACAATGGACATTACTGCATATTTTATAAGCATTTAAAGGTGGAGTCAGCGATTCTGGAGAATGCTTGTCTTCGAAATCACTTTTTTTTTTGTGGTCAAAATCAGTGAATATCTCCTCACGATTCGCTAGCTGTCCATGCGCTGGAAGTAAAACCCAGTGTTAATACTGTACACAGCCTAGGTTCGAAAAATTGGTACCCTGTGTAGACAAAAGGTATGTAAACAAAGGGGGCCCACTGTAGCTGGCAACAGGCCCAGTTTACAGAGCCTAGGCTGTGTATTAACAAGGATTGTCCACCTTTAAGCATTTATTTATCTTTTGGTATTTATTTATTTATGTGTGAGTGAGAAAGAGATGTGGTAGATTTAATCTTCTTTTTACTGTTGACAAAATGTATCAGCGGAAAAAAAGTTATTTAAATGAATTGCTGTTCAATATTTAATTGCATACTAACACTCCATTTGATCTTGTGTTCACCTAGTATCAACCAATGCATATGAAGTGGGTCCCATCAACTGCCTAGACATCCGACGAGAACCCAAAGAAACTAGTAAAAGGAGCATTTAGCAAAACACTGTGAGCAGGCACCATGACAACATATTTGTTTATATTTGTAATATTTATTTTTCCAGGGACAGAGAGGATATATTGGAAGCAAGACACGTTCATCTTAGCCTTATCTTTTCTCTGTTACTAGGCAAAGTAGAAGGTTTTTTCATTCATGTTCACTGACATGCATTTCACCAGACCAATTACGTAATGTTCGCTGAACATATCAATGGGTTTTGGGAGTTTTTGACCACTAGATTTGTTAGACATGTTAAAAGTAAAATAATTTATTAAAACTCAAATGTTGAACTATAGGCTAGAGTTTTGAGTTTTGGGGTCAACTCATTTTCTTTTCGTATGAATGATAAGTAATCTCGACAAAAGATAATTATTTGGCTCAAATGTTGGCGGTTTTCCTTTCCTAAACTTAAAGGTGCAGTGTGTAATATGACATCATCAAGAAAGTTCTACAAAGTTCTAGAATGCAACACTCCTGGGTAACCCCAACCCTTTCGAATAATAACAGAAGCTACAGTGGCCTTCAAGGACAAGAACAATTCTAATTTTAAACAATGCACCTGATGACATTCCAACCAACATGGATGCCTCCATACGACTTGCCCGCTCAATGGACAAAATGTAATATTAATTGTGTAATTCTCCACTCAGGAGGATAATTCAGATTATTGGCAGAGGTGATTTACACCAATGAGGACATATTTATGATATGAGGATATTGATTTTAGATAATAATTACTTAAAATGTTACACAGTGCCTTTAAGAATTGTCCATTGGAAGAAAGTGTCTCCTCAACAACAGCAAGCAGGAAACCTGGACTTTAGAGGTGATATTTAACTATTCTTGATTATGAAGAATAACAGACCAATTTATGATTGTTTTTCATCACTTCAATTAATTTATTTTCCAACAGTTGCCTGTGCAGCCTGTCCATTAGAGTTATAGCTTTTATTTAAAAATCACGTGTTGTCAACTGGATGTAACAGCACTGAACATTGCTAAAATACTGTATACCTTTTTTTAAGTTATTGAATGTTAATTTATTTCAGCACTTCAGATGAGGATGACAGTGAAATAATGTTTGCAATTGTGACTTGGAGAAATGTGGTCTGCGACATAAGACGAATAAATTCAACCGGACTAAAATGAACAGCTGCTGGACTTTGAAGCAGTGTGTTTGCGTTGTGGATTGTGCCGTTGTGAAACTGCGAAAAGTTGACATCATCTATACTGACGGATCTATTAAACTGGGCTGGAATGAAGTGTCCCAAACTACAAGGAACTGGTTCAAAATGGGAACTTGTACCATGAATACAAATCGAAAAAATATCACTGAATAGTCTTGGAGAGCAAAAAAAAAAGCAAAGAGACTTTTGGACCCTAACACAGGATTCCTGAAGACTTTGAAGGCACCATGGAGACTGAAATCATTTCTATAAGACCCCGATGATTTGTGCGTATCACTGTTTACATATAATGTCCAAGAAAAAATAAATGCTTAGGTATAGTTTATGAAAAAAGTAGAAAAATCAGGGAAAACCTGCATGTAAATTCACCAGGGATGGGTTAGAAATCAGGTCAGAAATCTAGTCTGTATCTAGGAAGAACAATTCTGTGATATTTTGGTGTTAAGGTTTGGGAATTAACTCCAACCTTGAACATTTCTTGTATGTACATTTGTCCACCAGCCACTGTGGTAAAGTAAACCAACCGTAGTGTTTGGGCTCTATTCATTTGGCTTGTAAAATAGATGCTGAATTGGTCCATATTTCACTGATTGTCCTGTTTCTACCGATGAATGTAATTTATTGTGGAATGTGTTTTTGCCATCACAAGTGCTGTCCTCTTCGCTCTCACCAAAATGCTTTTTTCGCTTTCACAACAAACTCTCCCTTTTTCGACAATTTTGTGTTCCTATTCTCCGCTAGCACTTAGCCTATAGTCTATGCTACAACATCAGTGAGCATTTATTTACATACAGACAGGGATTCAGAATGGTGCAAATGTTAAGCAAACCCCACATGTAGAAGCAGCTTTCACCATCAATGCTGGGGGTGTCACGATTTCCAAATTCGATTTTTGATTTTAAGGTCACGATTCGATTCTCGATATATTTTTTGTATTATTTTTTTTACAATATATAGCTGTTTTAGACTAGTTTAGTCTAAACAGTATGATCGTAGCTAGCATTGGTTGTATTCCACGATTACTACATTTAAAAATATACCTTTTTTTATTTTATTTTCAGACTTACAATCGAAATTGTGAACCCCTCACTCAGTATGTGCATAATAGTTTTGCGTTTATCAGTGCAGCTGTATTGACTTATCTTCAGGTACCAGTGAAACAGTGCATTCAACTGTTTCCTCTCAGTTGCATATACTCATCAGGGATTTTTCAGTTTGAATCAGTAAACATTTAAATATTTCAATTTTCCTCCGACCTCCCACGATTGCCGTTCTTGGTATAAAACACCACATATCTCTATCCTAAGGTGTCTAAGCTAAAATGATCCCATCGGCATGGCAGCATGGTCTGTAAACATTACACAATGTTACTTTAAACATATTGAAAATCACCCTCCTAATACACTGAAGAGCTGTTGTGTAAAATGGTTGGATATACATTATGAAAAGTACTTTTTCTGCTATGTGTTTGTATGAACTAGAAGCTAATGTTGCTAAATGCTGGTAATAACATTGGTGCTGAAACAATCAGTCATTCATTAAAAACAATGTCAATAGTGTAATCAATTTCAGAATTATGTTAAGTTGCAGAGCAGCACGGTAACAGTTCCTATATTCCATTTTATTTCTACGGAGGCTCGAAGTGGTCAATATTGGATAGGTAAATAGGCCACTTGATTGAGAGTTTTTATTTTATTTTCCCTTTTATTTATTTAAACTACTCTTTGATACTTTCAACACTGGTAAATGTGAGCCTCACATAAAGTTTGTACCGACTAATGGTGGCTAGGTTATCTACGGTGTCCACCATCTCTACCATTGTGCCCTTGAGCAAGACACTTAACCCCAAACTGCTCAAGGGGCGCTTATTATGGCTTAACTTGTGCTCAAAGAGTGGATATGCGAAAAGGCAAATTTCAAGTGAGACTTCTGTTAATTGACAAAAATAGTTGTTCTGCAAAAGGTAAACTCCAGTTCCCACAATGCATCTGTAAATGTCTAGGTATAAGCCACAAAGCGTCGTTATATGCTGTAAATGCTTGTCTGTGCTGCTGTATCCTGATGGTGTCCATGCTAAAGCTGTGTCCATAGAGAAACATTATGCTGATGTATAGTCTGCTGCCTCTTCTTACTCCATACAACCTGCTGGTTTGTTACTCTTCTTTACTAATAAAGAAAATGCTTCTTTGTATATTTTCATCTCTCATTTCATACTCAAGTTAAAAGTCAAATGATTCAACATGTTAAAAAATAACACTTAAAGGGGGTGCTCGTGGCGCAGTGGTTTAGCCCACATTTTACAATCAATCAAATCAATAGTTTTATTGTATAGCCTAATCACAATACTGTTCAGTGGCTTACATTTCAAAATATGATACAATATGACACCTCCCTTACCCTTAGTCATGTATGTATGAAAATGTAGGATAGTTAGACACTTCTCTGCTTTAAATGTTGATGACGACATTTACACTACATAGGATCTCAGAGTTCAATACACCTTCATATATTCCATGGTGAAGTAGGTCTTTAATAATGGTATTAAAGAATAATTGCACTGCCTTGCTCAGACTCCACTATGCTCCTGTGTGTAATCTTTACATAACTTTTGCCCTATTTCAGTTCAGTGAGATTATAGAAAAGCTAAATACATTCACATGTCCTCAAACATGTTTAAGCTGGTATTAAGTCTCCAGTTTAAATGATCCATTTCTTCTTTTGTGATGGTTTCACGTTGCTCCTGTATATCTGCCAACCGTCTAAAATATATGTTTGGCCAACCCAACCGTTTAAAATACAGAAATTCAGTATTTCAAATTGTATATAAGATTTTGTTTAGTTTTTTCAGTGTAATAGTTTACAATTATAATCTTGCCACTTTTTTTCCCCCACCATGCGCACCATTTTTATGTTTTACTTTCCTACCGCCACACATGCAAACATGGTCTCTCTTTCTCTGTCTCTCTGACAGACACACACACAACACAACACACACAAAACAACAACAACACACACACACCACATCCTCACAACTCACAAAGGTCAAAGCAAAAAGTGCTGACCACTGCTACTTCAAATTCAAAGCTCAAAACACAACAGAAGTGTGTGTGTGTGGGGTGTGTGTGTGTGTGTGTGTGTGTGTGTGTGTGTGTGTGTGTGTGTGTGTGTGTGTGTGTGTGTGTGTGTGTTGTGTGTGTGTGTGTTCTAAAATCCATCACAGCAGGTTCAACTCTCAGGCACTAACAGGGCTCCACTTTATGAAATATTCTGTGTGCCATATAGTGTCTGCTATTTGCTGTCATTCCACTGCTATGGAAATGAGTTTTACAGCACAATAAACCTGGAGCTGAATCAGATGGCAGACGTCACTGTAAAGAGTGAAAAAGGAGGAAAAACAGGAGCTGTACATGTCGAGGTAAGTGCATCCATGAGTCTTCTTATGAATCCTTGTGTAAGCTTGTTCTACATTTCCTTTGATTTTATAACCATAAACTTTGTAAGTTTTAAACATATTTAACATAGAACTCTAAACCCAAAGCCCCTTTCTGGTATGTAGTCAAATTAAGATCTTGATATTAGTTTTACAGAGTACTGTATTTGATTTGATTGAAAGTTAGATAGTCAGGACTTCCACATCTCATATATCATATTTATAATCGCTGGACTCCACTTAAAAAAGGTACTTCACAGTTGAGGTGAATACAAACAATTGTTGTGACTACTCACATCAGCCATCACTGCTCTTCTCCTACCCCATCCTCCTCCCTCTCCCTCTCCCCTGCAGCCACACGATCCGTTCTGTGTGTCTTGTTTAAAAAAAAACAGTGTTAATACACAGCCTAGGCTCTGTAAAAGGGTATGTTTCTAGCTCACGGTGTGTTTGCATAATGTATTTTTTTACACACCATACAACCTCTCTCATTCAGATCCACCCTCCCTCTCCCTCTGTGCCCTCGGCCTGGTGTGGCTTCAGCAAGGTGAGGCTGCTGCTGCCCTACGTCTGGCCCAAAGACAACGCAGCGCTGCAGGGCTGGTGCTGCTGTGTGTGGCCCTGCTCACTGCTGAGAGGCTGGTCAATGTGCTGGTGCCTGTGTACTCCAAGAACATTGGTGAGAAGGGATCCTGATAGTTTATTAGGTGAACTAGATGTGTGGTTTGAAACGTATGGTATTTAATGGTGAACATTTTTCAAAACTTAAATACACAACAACAACAACAAAAAATTCAAAATATGACATATTTTAAATTGTATTATCAAGATATGGCTTATAACTCAACTTTATTTGTAGCTTTCATTCAAATGTTCCAGGAAAAAAAATTGTCTCAAAATATGGATTCTAAGAAATACTATTAATTATATTAATAATAAATAACTTTATTTGTATTGTGCCTTGTATACAACAAATGCAGCTTCACATTAAACTATACATTTAATTAACATAGACTTGATAATCAAAGTAACTATGACAAAAGATAAAGAAATAAATGTGCTTAATACAAAAAAGGTCCTTTATAAGATCTACTAAAAGGAAAGGCATCTAGAAAGTTATGTTTAAACTATCAATATACATCAGTTAGACTTTACTGTGTATCTGAGCCCTTATTGATATGTTGTGTTAAGTATGAAACTTAATAGAAAAAGCAACAGAACTTCAGCTTGCACAGTTCAGACCCATGTGCTGCATTTTACCTTCTAAACTGTAGATGGCAGTGTGCTCTAATTTATAACATTGTGGTTTTCTTGTACAGCATGTGTCTTCCTAATGTGTTTGTAACCACAGGGTGTCATATTATTAACACAGCAGACTGTTTATGTTGTGTTTTCATTGGTTGCATTTCAATAGCTTGCCACCAATTCATTTTATAATAGTTTTTTTTTCCACATGATCACTTACAGGGAAGCCAGTGAAGATACATCCAAATTGGATGATTTTTTTTTTATTACATTATTTTTAAGACACTTTTTTGGAATTTAGAAGTGTTATTGGATGGTACATAGTTGGGATGGGGGGACGGGGAGAGAGGGGGGACAGCCTGCTGTAAAGGTCCACAGGTCAGATTTGAACCCCCGACCACTGCAACGAAGGCCGGAGCCTATATATAAGATTTTTTGCAGGACCTGAAAATCTATGCAGTATTTTTTTCCAGGGGTCCAGCCATCATTGGCCAAGGGTCTTTTTCTGGCCTGTTTTGTACACAGGACAGGCATCACCATCCACCGGCCCAGAAGTCCCCACTTCAGAGGAAGTCAGCAGCATTCAGCTCGTCTTCAGCTACTTTTCCCCCTTTAGAAAACCAGCCATTTGGCTTCTGGAGCGACATGAAAGTAAAGCCAGCGCTGCTTTGTGTGATGAGGAAGGCGTGGAAGAGGGCTGTTGTTGTTGGTGTGTGGTGTGTGTGTGTGTGTGTGTGTGTGTGTGTGTGTGTGTGTGTGTGTGTGTGTGTGTGTGTGTGTTGGGGGGGTATTTTCAAACTTTTTGGCATCAGGTCCTAGACTCAGAGGGTGGGAGGCAGGGTCAGACCCCGGAGACAAAACGTCCGTTGTACGACTGTGTTAAATCCACCAAAAAAGGGACTAATGCTGCCTAAGCATGACTGGCAGCAGGGCTGACCTCCCAGGAAACACACACACACACAACACACACACACACAACACACACACACACACACACACACACACCACACACACATACATAGTTATCAACATACACACATACACACACACACACACACATAAGCACCACATACACACACACAAACACACCATACACACACACACACACCACACACACACACACTACATAGTTATCACATACACACATACACACACACACACACACACACACACACACACACACACACACACACACACACAAACAAACACTCACATACACGCACACACACTCGTACAAAAACATAAAAATATGTAAAGTACCCACATTTCTCTATTCATTTCTGTCAATATTTTTAACTTGTTGCCCTTTTTATTTTCATTTGTATGTGTCTGTCTGGATCTTCTGTATGTTCTTCTTCTCTAATAAAATCTCTTTTTTTTTCATCTGGTGTTTGGCGGATTGTGCCAGTGCTGCCTGGAAGTCACTGTTGGGGGCACAAACCCACCATCGAGCCCTGATTCCCAGCACTTGTAAATAACGGCAATGAATGTGAATGAGAATGTAAATGTGTGACAGAACGGTGTGTGTGTGTGTGTGTGTGTGTGTGTGTGTGTGTGTGTGTGTGTGTGTGTGTGTGTGTGTGTGTGTGTGTGTGTGTGTGTGTGTGTGTGTGTGTGTGTGTGTGTGTGTGTGTGTGTGTGTGTGTGTGTGTGTGTGTGTGTGTGTGTGTGTGTGTTTACAGTGAATGAGCTTTCTGCAGGAGGTGGCTGGACTTCGCTGGTCACCACCGTCTGCGTCTACACACTGCTCAAGTTTCCTGCAAGGAGGAGGGGCAGGTGCGTTATGAGTGTTGGTGTGTGTGTGTGTGTGTGTGTGTGTGTGTGTGTGTGTCTCTGTGTGTGTGTGTTGTGTGTGTATCTGTGTGTGTGTGTGTGTGTCTGTCTGTGTGTGTGTGTGTGTGTGTTTGTGTGTCTGTCTGTGTGTCTCTGTGTGTGTGTCTGTGTGTGTGTGTCTGTGTGTGTGCGT
>CM047516.1:26468175-26470675 GCA_026122265.1 Ammodytes dubius
GAAGAGTGTGTAGTCTGAATCCATCATTACAACTGAAATGGCATATTCAAATAAATGTTTTGGAGGGGGACACACTTTTTCAGACTACTGTAACCCAAGATATCATTTAATAAGGTTTATTTATAGACCAAATGACTATTAGCCATTTTGACCGAGCAGTGTGTTCTGTGTGTGCAGCCGTCACCATCCTGATCACAGAGTGGAGAACCAAGTACCGGAGGAAGATGAACGACCAGGACAACCAGGCCAAGTCCAGAGCCGTGGACTCACTGCTCAACTTTGAGACGGTAGATAACACCACCACATATTTACTGACAAATCAAAAAGTAACACCATGCATTTACTTGAATTAATATGCACTGTCCTTGTCAAATAAACAAACAAATAAAAATTAAAAATTAAAAAATGGACTTTGAAAAATTATGTTGCATATCTTATATCGAAATATTAAATATATAGTTCTGTGAAATGATTGACCATTCCCAGATGTGATGTGCATTTGTCTATTTGAGGGTTTTCTAGATGTTTCAGAAGGCTCCAACAAAGCCTAAAATGTTTGTATACTTCTCTGGATTTACTTAGATTTTTTTCACAGGTCAAATATTACAGCGCTGAGAATTATGAAGTCCGCTGCTTTGAGGAAGCCATTCAGAAATATCAAGTAAGATTGTGTTGTCCAGTGTATGACAGAATAATCAATGTATTACTGATTAACTGATGTTAAGGACCATGCAATAACTTACTGTAATATTCTATAGTATGAAAATAAAAAAGATTGTTTGTCCTTTTATCTTTAATTAAAATGTGTGCTGTTTGTGTATGTGTGTGTGTGTGTGTGTGTGTGATGTGTGTGTGTGTGTGTGTGTTGTGTGTGTGTGTGTGTGTGTGGTGTGTGTGTGTGTGTGTGTGTTGTGTGTGTGTGTGTGTGTTGTGTGTGTGTGTGTGTGTGTGTGTGTGAGTTTAGCACAGTGAGTGGAAGAGCTCAGCCTCTCTGGCTCTTCTGAATCAAACCCAGAACGTCATCATTGGATCAGGACTGCTGGCTGGATCTCTGCTCTGTGCCTATCTGGTGTCTGAGGGACAGTTCCAGGTACCAACCAATACAATATACAGTACAATAAGTGTAGATTAGAGTCAGTCTAAGAAAAAACTGTATGAAAAGGGACCGTTCTGCCATTTACTTAGTTGCAACTTATCACTTAGCGTTCTGCTCGTGCCTGAATTTTAAGCAATGACTCGAAAAGAAAGTGTTTGATTCACAGCTATTTTGAACTCATCATTACCTTATGAGTCATTAAAATAGTTTTTACCAGTGTCCTTAGTGACTGATCACCATTCTTACTTACTTGTATTTAGAGCTCTATTAGCATTAACCATTATGAGCAGTTTGTTGGGCCTTTGGTCTTAGGGCCCCACGAAAGTGTACAATGTTACTAGACAGTAACCAAATAAAATTTAACTTCTGAAACAAAAACGTATAACTTTTGTCCTAAATTGACTGAGTAATATTCTGTGGGGTTCTCTGTAATTAATGTTAACTGGGTGTTAATCTTCCCCGTCAGGTTGGAGACTACGTTCTGTTTGGGACCTACATCATCCAGCTCTACACTCCTCTCAACTGGTTTGGAACATACTACAGGTGAGAAGGAGAAACTTATATTGAAGTTATTACTTATTCTGGTGCCAAACGCTTGGTTGCCCATTTTGAATATATAATTGTATTGAATCTACTTTTTATTACAGCCATGTTACAGTATGTTGCCTATACTACCATCTTTTGAAAAGACTAGTGGAATTGGTCCGCTCCAACCACTATTAATGGAAAGGCTCCATAATGTGCATTTTGTTTCTTAATGATGAACTTTGAAAAGTATTTATTTTATTGTTTTATTGTTCATACGATTTATTTTGTGTTTGTATTATTTTAACATGTTTAATAGATTAATTAAAAAAAAAAAAATAGAGATTGACCTGACATTTAGATGTAAACCTGGCTACTGTGATAAGGACTGTGCTTGGTGTGTGTGTTGCAGGACTGATTCAGAGCGCGTTTGTGGACATGGAGAACATGCTGGCACTGCTGACGGAGCAGAAAGAGGTGAAGCACAAACACAATCACTTTGAACCATCTTAAGGCAGATTTTTTTTATTTCTAACAAAGTATTTTCTTAGTTTTTGTCAACAAATACAACAGAAGTGAACAACCAACAACAATGGCTTTGTTCACTAGCTAAGGGACCTTTAGGAGTACTTTATTTTTCTTGTAAGAAAGATTGTGTTTTCAGTTTCCGCCCTTCACATTAGGACTGACATCAGCAGGTCAGGACCTAGAGTCAGGGTCAAGGACACTTCAGTAGGACAAGCAGGTGTTTAAGGCTCTTCTGGGTCAAGAGACACAAACTGACACACAGACACACTCACAACAGGCTGATAATGCAACAACTGAACTACATTTGATGTCAGTTTTTTTTCTCACACTTTTTCACTTATCATATAAAAG
>CM047516.1:26475675-26485675 GCA_026122265.1 Ammodytes dubius
ACTTCTGTCGCCCCACCAAAAGAGGAATTCTGAGTAATTAAAACAACACTGTCGGTGCATCCACATGAGGTTAAGCCTTCGGTGATGGCACATGGATTTTATACCTTCTGCTGTACGTCCAGGTTTTGTTCTTAGCAGTAGAATCAACAACTGAAACATTTCTTGGGCTCTTCTTGGGGTTCTTCTGAGCTCATGCCAGTGTCGGGGGTGAGACCAGTTTGTAAACGCTGCCATACTGAGAAATACAGTGAGAGTTTTTTGGAGCTGATATACTCAACTTTGTGTCATCTCATTTAGCTATGGCTTGAATGCAACCGTCATTCATTCATATGAAAAAAGTTACGCACTATAGCTTTAACGTTTAATCAAGAAACAAAGAAGGTGATGCTGCAGCAGATGAGGCAGGCCAGGACAATTTCTGAGTATGAAATATAACCCCATGTTTCCAAATTTAATTTTCTCAGCTTTAGTTTGTAGAGGTGCATTCAAAGTCCTCCCTTAAAAATTGACAGAAAACTAAATTCAGAATCCATTTTTTTTAGCATTTTTCTGGCTTTGCATCTTTATCCCAAAGTATTTTTTTTCTTCTAATATGTGGTTGAAAACTCACTTTTCTTGCGTGTTGAGTTTTGCCTCTTCAACTTTACATTTTTCTTAATTTGCTACATATTGAATTGTTCACATAAATACTTGTAATGTGATGACAGCCGTCTGTAATGGGTTTGTTTAAATCCTCCACACGATGTTATCCACATTGTATCCACATGTCCCAGCCCAATCAGGGGATGTGTTTTGCTGGTTGCACACAGATGCTGGTCCACTGTTGGATCTCTGCTTCGCTGCAGTTTAAAGTTTAAAGGATTTTCCACCCCAAAATCTGTCTTAATTCATTTACTCACATGAACATTATGTACATTTGAAATGAATGACTTTTAACCATTCCTCTTCCTCATATTGGCCATGAAGTGATTCTAACACTACAACACTGTAAGAAATAACAGAAAGCTTTAAATGAGACAGGATTTACACAGCAGATCGTTTTTCTTCCATTTGGGAGATTGCCAAGTTGTTCTTTACCTCGTAGCAATATCTTGCTTGAAGGCAGAGGCATACCGTAAATAGCTTTTTGTCAAAATATTTGTCAAATCATGACTTCCTCATGATCCGCTACCTGTCTGTACTGCGTGTGCACCGGGGGAAAAAAAGGTTGTTAATACACAGACCAGTGGCTCTGTAAACTGGCATGTGACTGGCAGAATCGCTGACTCCACTTTTAAATGGCAAACACTGTGGACTCTATGCTTTGATATGGAAGCCATGTGTGTTAAAGCTCTGATGAGTCCCATTCCTCTAGCCCTATGCCAATGCAGGCTGATATCTGCTTCACTTAAAGACCTACTTTACGTGGTAATATGAAGGTGTATTGAACTCTGTGATCCTATGTAGCATGAATGTACAAACATTTTAGAAATCGTTTCATCCTAGCGTGAGAAAAGGCAGAAGACTGTTTATATGGTCTCACTGTACACTACATTTTACTAGTGTGACATCACACTAGTAAAAATGTGTTAGGATTAACAGGACAGCTGGGCCAAGGAAACTGAGGAAACTGAGGGAAGAAAAAACCTCATTCATTGTATCGTTAATAGCGATTTTATAATGATAGAACGCCGGTTCCGTATGGGTGAAGTATTCCTTTAATGCTGGAGTAAGGCATCTGTCCGTCAGATTTCTCTTTATAGATTTTAATGGATGTAAACAGCAGCTACAATTTACTGCAGTTCCTGTAGTCTGTGTCATGTCATCAAACTCTGCTCCTAACTAGACTAGTGTTTCCTCGTTATTCCATGCAATTAAATTCAAATTCAAATAAACTTTATTGTCGATCACATATTGACATTAAAAGTTGCCTTCAGTCTGTGGTTCAACCAACATAAAAACAACATGAGACTCACATAAAATCAAACCCAAATAGTTCAATAAACAGTCTCATGACCTTCCTGTTTGTTAGTAATGAATAGCCAGACAGCAAGAATGTATTAAAGCTAATGAGAAGCTTTCATCGATAACTAAAGGTCGATTTACACTGGATTTGAGTAGGACAGAGAGGAACAGAGATGTACCCCAGAAACACAATTTTAACGGAATAGTTTTTAGACATTTTGGTTAAGACTTGCATTCAGTTTTTGCAGGGAGTTAAAGAAGATCTTACGTTATTTAAGGATGTAAATGACTCCACTCTATATAAGCTTTTCCTTTTTTCACATCAAAGGTTTAAGGTCAGATTAACCAACACATTATGCCACGGGAAAGCTCGAGGGTGAAGCTAAACTCATCATGGAGAATTAGGGGTTATTTTATGAAGACACTTCGAATGGGGAAGTATTCGTGGGAATCGAACTCGACCTGTCTATTTAAGTCTATGGTAATGAGGAATCTTCATTTGGTTAGCTTAGATAAGTTTAGCACAACTACAGGAAATCCTCCTGTCGCACTGAAATGACGATTCTGTCAACAAATCAACAGACTGCAGTGTGTCTTTTTGGGACTGCTTGGAACCCCAATGAAAGGGGTGACAAAAAAATAGGTACGGTATGTTCTTTATGGAACCGTTCCCAACTTTTGACAGTGGAAAAGCAAATAATGGTGTAGTGTACCACACCAAACTAAACGTACCAATCAGTGGAGGTCCACCGTATCTTTGTAAGGCTGAGATTCTTGTGATTCGATTGTTGCATACCATTTCAAGATCAATTGTTCTGGCTAACCTTAATAACCTTATGATTTCAAAGGAATGGGAAGAAGTTCAATCTGTTCAAAACATGCTTGTTGTACACACCTAACGACCACATACTTGCCAATCACTGAATGAAATGCGCATCTGACTGTGAGATTGTAGATTTTGGAAAGTTATTCCAGCAATCCAAATTTTTGATTTAGGGAGTGTGTGACAGGTTTCAGATGTTGTAAGACAATTTGTCAGACACTGTCAGAGAACACTTGTGGTTTTCATTAGTGTTGAATAAAGACTTCAGAAGTATTTGACAGGAACTTGGGAGTTTAAGACATCTCTTAAAGCTATAGTGCGTAACTTTTGTCGGCTACATTAAAGCCATCGCCAAACGAGTTGACACAAAGTTGATTAAGCCTATCAGCTCCACAAAACTCTCTCTGTGTGTTTCTCAGTAGCGTTTACAAACGGGTGTCGCCCCCCTGACACTAAGGAGCTCAGAAAAATCCCAAGAAGAGCCCAAGAAATGTTTCAGTTGTTTATTCTACTGCTAAGGAAAAAACCTGGACGTACAGCAGAAGGTATAAAATCCATGCACGATGACCAAAGATTAACTACACCGACAGTGTTGTTGTAATTACTCAGGAGTCCTCATGGAAGAGTGACAGAAGTTACGCACCTACAGTTTAAATACTGCATCATTCACAGATTACCTCCGATGTTTAGCTATTATTTTCAGGACATGCCTAGGGAGCGCTGTATTGCATTTCTGTTATTTTATCCACCTTTTTTTCCCCTTTCTTTTCTTTCCATCTGTCTCTTTCTAACATGTGTTTTTTTTCTTCCTTCTAACATTTGGTGTGAGGGCTCAGTCAGCTGTGCTCCATCAGAAACAGATGCCGTGTTGTTTCCTCAGTGGAATAAATAAAACCAAAACCAAACGGCCAACAAAAAAAATCAAATTAGGGGAAAGTGAGTGATTACCAGCCAAAAAGCAAACCAGTGCAGGAAATGGAATTTGTTCTGCGGGCTGCGGACGAATAGATTTTCACAGGGAAAGAATCAAATGTAAACACACACACACACACACACACACACACAACACAGACACACACACACACACACACACAGCACAACAACACACACACACACACACACACACACACACAACAACAGCACACACACCACACACACACAGACCAAGAAAAGGCATTGAACACCGGAAATTATTTCTGGAAAGATCAAGGGGCCCCAGATTTTCCTAAATTGCTAAAGCGTCTTTACTTAAATGACCAATATGTTTTAGATCTGAGCTGATTGCACCAAGTTTTAGTCGTTAGTCGAAAAGTCATCTTGCTTCTGACGAATCGGGAAATAAAAAACATGTTTTAATCTTCACAAAGGCCCCAATTAATGGAACAATAAAGGGAAATCTTTTATTTATTTTATTTTTTATTTTAAATTGGCTGGAAATGACAATTTGTCGTAAGTGGTTGCACATTATTTATTAGTACACGTTCTAGGTTCCACTACAATAGTTCCGCCCAGATTATTTTACTTTGCGGTTCTCTCTCTCGGCTGTCAATCAATTAGACAGCAAATTCCCCAAAATGACTTTATTGTTTTCACTTAGTTTCATAAGAAGTTTAGTTTTTGTTTGGGCTTTGCTTCTGAAAATCATTCAATGCAACCCAACATTTTGTTTTTACAAAATTTATATTTTTTAAAGGAACATAATTTTTTTCCCCTCTTCTTAATAGCTTAGCTTATGACATACATTGGAATAGGCTATAGTGTGTGATAATGCACTTCATGTAATTCATTTAAACTGTCTGTTTAGTTAGTAAAGATTGGGGGTATGACTTGATAAGCCTTGATAGGTTTATTCCTATCAACTTTTTAAAAGGGTCCAATATGTATTATGTTGACATTTCCTTTTTATTTTTATTTTTTGTTGTCAGTAAAATCACAAAAAAAAGGATCCTCTGTAAACCACAATATGTCTGTCCAATATTGATCCAGGAGCTGGGTTATGGTTGGGTTATTTTTTAACCCAGCACTTTTTACTGTGTACAGTGCACAAAACCAGAGTTTTTTTTGTCGTGATGTCCGAAATGGTCTACAATGGAAATATTTTATACAAATGTTAGGTTAGCCCTCGAAGTTTCCTTGCTACAGTGTGCATGATTAATCAGCATATAAGGATGTATAAGGCATTGAATAGAACATATCAAGAGAGAGAGAGAGGAGAGAGAGAGAGAGAGAGAGAGAGGAGAGAGAGAGAGAGAGAGAGAGAGAGAAGGAAAGGAAAAATAAGAAAACTCTGCAGTCTCTATGGATACACTGTATTGAATTGTGTGAATAGCTCTAAATTGCCTTGGTCAGTGTAGATATGAAACAACATATAAGGATGTATCCGGTTTTGAGTAGAACATACCTAGAGAGGCACTAATTGGTAAGGGAGTGAGATATGTAAAAGTCATGCAGGGGTCAAGACGAGGACAGAATCAGTTCAGGTCGTGTGTTGTCTGTGACCCCGGGCAGCATGCATTATATAGTATAGGATGAATTAAGCCATGCAACATTTATATATATATAGATGTATGCTGCTTGTTGTGTGTGTGTGTGTGTGTGTGGTGTGTGTTGTGTGTGTGTGTGTGTGTGGTGTGTGTGTGTGTGTGTGTGTGTGTGTTGTGGTGTGTGTGTGTGTGTGTGTGTGTGTGTGTGTGTGTGTGTGTGTGCGTGGTGCGTGTTTGCACGTGACACATCCATATTGGGTTTGTATAGAATAACCTACTAACTTAACTCACTCACTCACACACACACTCACCACACACACCACACACATCACCACCACTACACACTCACTCACTCACTCACTCACATCACCACACCACACACCACACACACACACACACACACTCATCACATCACCACATCACTCATCACCATCATCACACACACACACACACACACACACACACACACGCACCACTTCCTAATAATTGTGTCCCTTTCTCACTCTAAAGGTGCGCCAGTCGTCTCTGAGGTCATACATCGGCGTGGTTCCCCAGGATACGGTTCTTTTCAACGACACCGTCGGCAACAACATCCGCTACAGCCGGGTTACCGCTAGCAACCAGGAGGTGGAGAGAGCAGCCATGGCCGCGGACGTACACACACGCATTCTGGAGCTGCCTCATGGTCAGACTGGGGTGTGTGAGTGTGTGGAGATACGTGATAGGAAAATTGATTGATTTGATTAATTTCTTTATTTCGAACATGCGAGCAATAAAAAAAATAGATGAATAAAATAAAAAACAAACAAAGCAAAAAAAGAAATAGAATAAAAAAAAAAAAAAACAGACACATTTCTACATGCTCGATAGGGGTAGGAGGAAGTAAAAAACTTATCTAGTCCTACCCCTTAACAGATCAATTTAAAATGAAAATATGTTTTGGCTGAAGCAGATTTTGATTGATGATGATGATTGAGTATTGATTTATGATTGATTGATTGATTGATTGATTGATTGATGATTGATTGATTTTATATTTATTTCGTCCATGGATGTCTTCCTACAAAACTCATTTCAACATTCTCACATGTACAATCCATAAAACCATGATGAAAAGGAGGCAGGGTGAAGAATATCTTATAAGATATATAACCCTCTTATTATCATTAGGGTATAAATGACCACATGCAATGCTTAAACTCTTTTAAAAAATGGTTGACAAGAAGATGGATGGGGTGTTGGCTTTATCTAAAAGGCTATTTAGCTTGCCAAAAATAAATAAAAAATATACGGTAACTAAACTTGGATGATAATAATTTAGTGCAGGTTTAAATGGCTGTGGTCAAGTGGACCCCAAGGACAAACAAGTTAGTGAATGTAACAACAACATTAGGGTTAACAGGTCATATCCTTATTATAGGAGTCACTTCCAATGTGTAAATTATTGTATTCCTGATTTAGGGAAATTCTGATTCAGACCGTCAATAATGGTGATGATAATAAAGATGGCGGCATTGTGTCCGTCCAGGTTATGACACGGATGTTGGTGAGCGAGGGCTGAAGCTGAGTGGAGGAGAGAAGCAGAGAGTGGCCATCGCTAGAACCATCCTGAAGGAACCGCGCATCATTCTGCTGGATGAGGTGAGGAGACACTTAGGCCCAATGCAGCACTCACACAGGGTCAGGTCAGGGTCAGGGTAAACTTTATTGTCCTGTTAAGGAAATTTGTCTTGGGCATTGTGCTACATTTTTCTTAACCAGTAGACAACAACAATATGACACAGTAAAAACACAGTAAAACCTTGGCCTACACATTGGACAAATCTAAAACAACAAGAAGATCACACGGTAATTCTAGGACATAAAAACATTCAGACAATTTAAAGTGCGAGGTAACAGGGGGTTACAGCTCTTAAATACTTTTGTTTAAGAACTTGTTTATGAGGACTAGCATCTCACATGCCATAGGAATTACTCACTTAAACCCATGAGTTGTATTAGTTAGCTAAATGTCTCCAAGTACTCAAGTAGCCTACTTTAAAAAACTGACTGTTTTTCATTTTATTATACGACTTATATTGGGGCAGCATAGCTCAACATATCATAACAAAATTTAATTTAGTAATAAAAGCTCTCAATTTGGCGCTTTTATCACAGAATGGACAACAGGTTATCCATGCCGCCCCAATATCTATATACATTTTTAACATACATTCTACTGTTCTCACATCAACATACTGTGTTTGGTGTGTGTTGCACTACAGGCCACGTCTTCCCTGGACACCCAGACAGAGAGGAACATTCAGGCTTCTCTGGCCGTGGTCTGCGCCAACAGGACAACTATAGTGGTCGCACACAGGTGACGTTACCAACCAAGCATTATGTCTTCCTAATAATCTCCCTTGTTTTTACCACAACATCAGACTCCCATTTAATGTGCCGATGCCAGTATTGGATCGATTATCTGTACCGACACCAGGCCATAATGAAAGGTCATTATCTGGGATACTGATACCAACGTTATGGGCAATAAGCAAGTAATGAATTAAGAATATGAGGAAATAATAGTCTTGATTCCATGCACGGTCTGGCACAATTGATAAAACACAGTCATTACAATTCAACCTCAAGGGATAACATGAACGTTTGTACCGAAATGTATAAGAATCCATCCAGTAGTTGTTGAAACATTTTACTAAAACCAAACAACTTCAGCCCTCATGATGGTACTTACAAGTAGCAGATCGTGAGGAGATATCTGATTTTTAAAAAAAAGTAATTTCGCCAACTCCAGCTTTTAACAAAGTAAAGTTGAGGCTACTTTTGTAGATATGTGGTATGAACCAAAATATTAAAATGTATTGGATTTAGGCATGAGCAAAACATTGTTATATCTAAGTCATAATAATAATTACTGAAAAAAAATGTCGGGGATCATCAAATCATCAAAGTCATAAAAATCGTCCGGTCTGTTACAATGTGATTGTGCTGGTTGTGGTCTTAACCATGGACATATAAAGAAATGGAAACCGGATTGAAACACGGCGCCCATTCATTCCTATGACAGCTGCTCATTGGCGCAGATAAGCAACAAGGAAGCATAATCCGGAAATTCCATGCGGCCCGGAAGCATGACGTAGCATGGACGTAGCTGCATTATGGACCTATCAAGAAAGAGGGCGGCAAGCGTAGCGCACTGGAGGCGGGAGTAGAATCATTCTCGTTCTGTAGCATCTAGCCTGGCGAAAACAAACTGAAAGCCGTTAAAAGCCGTTGGGCTAATAAAACGCTTGAGGTGGCGTTTTGAAATGAGAAAACTTCCATTTTAATAGTATATGGTCTAAAGATAAGTATGAGCCTATGATTGATATCCAGAAAATGTTTGCAGAGACACAATCTTGTTCGCCGCTTGTACTGTGTGGACAGGGAAATCTGCCTACGGGCCGCATGAAAATAAGCTCCTCCCCCAACCATGCAATACCAATGGGTTGGCCACATGTCCATGCTGGCTGCTCGGAGAAGGCACAGTCCTGGGGGCCTGGGGCCTCATTTATAAAGCTTTGCGTGGGATTCACGTGGAAGCTGGCGTACGGAAGAAATGTAGGATGTACGTGCGAACAAAAATATTCGGATTTATAAAACAGTGCGCACTCACGTCCTACGCCTGTTTCCCTTTATAAATCACAATCAACTCTAAATGTGGCGCAGCCTTTGCGGGCTTCACGTACCGCCCATATTTACCCATACATAGTCATCGACACGCCCGAATTAATATCATTTACTGAGTGCATGAAGGCGGTAGTGGCAATCGCCGACTGAAAGGGAAATGGAAAAATAGACTCCACACGGTGTGGATCACTGCGGCCACGCCGAAGTACCCGTTGGAGAAGTGGCGAACAGGGAAAATATAGTTTGGTGGCAGTGTGAGCGTAAAGGCGTCAGAGTGCAGCCTGTGGCGATCTCTGTGAACACTGTGGCCGAAATAAAAAGAAGCGATCCGACATAAAAGTGGACGCAAACAAGTGCATATCCTCACACAGCAGTGTTTGTGCCACGAGCGGGGGGCACTGAGACCCCCCATGAGATACAGATTCAGAGAATTCATCCCGGGGCAGTGACGGGCGGCGGAGGGTTAATAATAAACTTCACAGTCCCTTTCAAAACACAATTGCGACGTGCTTAAACACAAAGAAAAACACATAGATAAAACGGACTAAAAGCCGTGAAAAAAAATCACAGTGGCCTATGTGATGTACAGTAGGCTTATCATTAGTGTATGAAAAGGTGCACTCCTGTCTGCCTGACTGAGGCATCGAGAACAGCGTCAGTGTAAAAGTAATAGGCTGTATTCCACCTCAATATTATCAGAATTAATTCCACAACATGCACATAGGTTATTCTTTAATAACTGCAGAGCTTATTCGAACGTTGCTGTTTTGTTTTTATTTGTACTCATATATCTCCGTTTGTAGGCTATTTAAGATCCTAATTCGTTTTGTTTTTGTTGGTATCACTCCATGGAAAAATCCGTGGAGGCATTTGTTCATTAGTTGTAAGAATGGCTTCATCCGTTTTGCAAAGGAACTCCCTATATGATAGACCTACATGGCTTATGATAGGCCTATCTGGATTCATTTTACACAAACACATTCGTTCTCGCACTTCATACATGTGCCGACGGAGTCGCCGTTTCTCTTTTCTCCACTTTCTGTGCGTACGCATGGTCAGAGTTTGCGTGGAGGACCGCACT
>CM047516.1:26490675-26498175 GCA_026122265.1 Ammodytes dubius
TGTGTGTGTGTGTGTGTGTGTGTGTGTGTGTGTGTGTGTGTGTGTGTGTGTGTGTGTGTGTGTGTGTGTGTGTGTGTGTGTGTGTGTGTGTGTGTGTGTGTGTGTTTCTGTGTTTCCTTAAGGCCACAAGCTGATTGGGCCAATAATACATAGTCCTGATCTTACCACCAGACTCCATCTGTTGCTGCTATTCAAAGATTAAGGATTTAGTATGGATCATTTTATTCAAAGACTACTGGGCCCGGTTTCCGGAAGCCTGCTTAAAGCCTTCTTAACGCTACGTCATTCGTAACCCCTACTTAGAGTTCCTACTTAACCTTTCTTTGAGATTCTTTGCTACGGATCTCTTTCGTACGTCATAATACGTTGGTAAGGTTGTTCTGTAGCGCCCTTTAGAGCCTACCGTTGCCGTAGTGGATAGAGCGCGTACCATATTGGCTCCGGCCTTCTTTGCAGTGGTTGAAGGTTCAAATCCGACCTGTGGACCTTTACTGCATGTCATCCCCCCCTGTCTCTCTGTCTGTCTCCCCATTTCAACAAAAATAATCTTTAAAAAAAAATGGCCGCTTGTATAAAAGCATGTACAGTATATTCTATGTAATATTAAAGCAGGATAATGTTTGTCTGATGTTGCAGATTGTCCACTATCGTAGAAGCGGACCAGATCCTAGTGGTTGACAAAGGACAGATCGCAGAGAGAGGAAGGTGAGAGTGTGTTGAGAGACACTTTATCTCCTCCTTGACAACAGCCACTAATGCCTTTTTTTGTGTGTGTGTGTGTGTGTGTGTGTGTGTGTGTGTGGTGTGTGTTTACTTTGACACACCTGGATAATTGTGTGTGTGTCCTAAGTGCTTTGCCAATTTGTTATCTGAAGATCAAAACCTCAATGTGTTTTTTTTGTGTGACCCTTGAACCCCGGGGTTTCTTTTTCTCAGCCCTAGAGCCATGCAAACACACACACAACACACACACACACACACACACACACACACACACACACACACACACACACACACACACACACACACAACAACACAACCACACGGTTGAGCTGCCACTTAACTGCCGATGCATACAGTCCTTTGATATAGGAGCTGGGCATGAAGACTTCCTTTCTCACACACTTAAGTCACACACACAATCAAACACACACACACACACACACACAACACAACACACACACACACACACACACACACACACACACACACACACACACACACACAACAGTCTAACTTTCTAATGTTTAGTGCGAGACACTGCAGGTGAATAGGATTACAGTTTTAACTTATAGATATCATCATGTAACTTTGCCAGTTGATTACTGACATTAGGAGAAACATACAGACTCAAACAGACAAGGTTTAGTCAGATAAACACCTAGATAACACTAATGTATGGATATGAATACACCTGAGCTATTAGTTGGTCACATATGGGGCAGCGGTCTAAGTGAAACGCATGAACGGACTTCGTTTCTCCCCTGCAGGCATGGGGTGGGGGGGTGTGGGGGGCAACACCAAGCCCCAAACACCCATTCATCTTTTTGATGGACACTGTGGTGCAAACACAAGCCAGGCCCATTCAGACCTTTCCGGTGTCAGAATACACACCGTTTGGGCCACAAAGTGCCGCAGTGTATCACCATGACACAGAGACATCCCGCCCCCCAGGCCGTCCCAACTCGCTTAACATTCTTTTACAAGAAACATATATAGGCCACGTTCACACTAAACCGGCTAATACTACAATTTAATGTTGGCGACTGTCATGGTTGTTGTGTCCTTGGGCAAGATACTTCAGCCATCTTGCCTCGTGTGAATGTCGATAGTTAGCCTGCTATCGGTGTATGAATGATAACGTGGGAATGGGAAACAGGTCTCCCTTGAAAAAGAGTCTCCGGTCTCAATGGGATTTACCTGTATAAATAAAGATTCATATATATTTTTTGTGGACTGGAAGCCAAAAAAATACCTGCTGGTTAGAATTCATGGTGATCAAATGTCCCCATTGGGCACCTGATAATCTAAATCTCCATTCTCTATGACCTCTTGACCTTTACTTTAACTTTGTTTTCTTGTATTCTGTATCTGCATCAACCGGTTCTTACTCTTTATCTCTCCATCTTTCTGGTCTATGCCTCTCTCTCTCTCTCTCTCTCTCTCTCTCTCTCTCTCTCTCTCTTCTCTCTCTCTCTCTCTCTCTGTCTCTCTTTGTGTGTGTGTCTCTCTCTCTCTCTCTCTCTCTCTCTTCTCTCTCTCTCTCTCTCTCTCTCTCCTCTCTCTCTCTCTCTCTCTCTCTCTCTGTCTCTCCTTCTGGCGGTCCAGACAGTGACAGACTTTTGGTTTTTACTAATTCATAGTTCAGTCTGCCGGCGAACTTTAGACATCTCAACTTTGTTCTTAAAGCCACTCTGGTGTCACAAGACATTACGGTGACCCCCTCCTCCTCCCCTGTCTGCTCTTCTTTTAACTCTATTTCTATTCAATATTAGATTCAAAGATATATAACAAGTATTCCTTTTGTTTTGTTTTTTAACTTATTGTTCCACACAACAACAGTAGATATTATTCAGGTTTTATAAGAAAATATATTGATGGATGGATGGATGGATGAATGGATGGATGGGTGGATAGATAGATAGATAGATAGATAGATAGATAGATAGATAGATAGATAGATAGATAGATAGATAGATAGATAGATAGATAGATAGATAGATAGATAGATAGATAGATAGATAGATAGATAGATAGATAGATAGATAGATAGATAGATAGATAGATAGATAGATAGATAGATAGATAGATAGATTATTTATTTAAATGTATGAGTCTTTGTCAGTTAGTGTTAAGCTTATGTGAAGCTACTATGAGTTTACTATGTCATTACATGTTGCTGTTATTCATTGTTTGTGTAGTGGCATTAATGTATACATTTCAACATCAACTTCCCAATTTAAATAATAAAATAAAGTCTTAAACAATTGTCTGGAAATCCATTTGCTAGCGGCGAGTCTGGACTTCCAGGATAAAAATAAAATAATGATAATTAGAAAAATAAGAACACTCAATATAAAAAGTTTTAGAACCATCTATCACTTTTTGATTTGAGAAATTGCAGCATCAACACAACATCATCACATGCTACCACTCTGCTAATCAAGACAGAACATTTTAAAAACCAGAAGCAGAAGGAACCGCCATGTGTTACTGTGTGTGTGTGTGTGTGTGTGTGTGTGTGTGTGTGTGTGTGTGTGTGTGTGTGTGTGTGTGTGTGGTGTGTGTGTGTGTGTGTGTGTGTGTGTGTGTGTGTGTGTGTGTGTGTGTGTGTGTGTGTGTGTGTGTGTGTGTGTGTGTGTGTGTGTGTGTGTGTGTGTGTGTGTGTGTGTGTGTTTGAGCTTATTCCAACACCAGCCATGTGTAGACAGACAGACAGACAGGGGAAAGTGAAAAGCTGGAAAGCAGAAAGAAATATGGACGCGGCACGAGAGACTTTCTAAAAATAATATGTATGATGTTTTCTTTGCGTGTCTCATTCTCTCTTATTTCAGACACGAGGAACTGTTGGTGCGGGGCGGCCTGTACGCTGCCATGTGGACCAAACAACAGAAGAGTCACGACACACACACTGACACACACACTGACACACACACAGACACACACACAGACACACACACAGACACACTCTGACACACACACAGACAAACATGGACACACACACTGACACACACACAGACACACACACACACATGGACACACACACTGACACACACACAGACACACATGGACACACACAGAGACACACACACAGACACAGATACACACACACAGACACACTCTGACACACACACTGAGATACACACACAGACACACACTGACACACACATGGACACACACACAGACACACTCTGACACACACACAGACACACACACAGACACACACACAGACACACACACTGACACACACACAGACACACACAGTGATACACACACAGACACACACACACACACACACACACACACACACACACACACACAGACACACACATGGACAACCAGAAGCAAGACACTTGATATTGACTGTGAACTTTTGATTTTTGTTAGAAAATGACTCTGACACACAGATGCTGTTGTCATCTTTCATGCCGTTATCAACAATAACATACGGTAACTCCATTGTTGTTCCCAAAGCAGGATTTTTTTATTTCCATTAAATTAACCATGCATTACTTCTTTCACTGCCAACTGCCAATGTTAAAGTTGCAGCAAACATGATGATGCATTCAGTACATTTAGCCAAGCATTTTTTTTTTTTTTTTTTTTTTTTTTAACCTTTATTTATACAGGTAAATCCCATTGAGACCGAAGACTCTTTTGCAAGGGAGACCTGTTTTCCTTTTCCCACGTTACCATTCACACACACATTCATACATTTTAAACTACTTCTAAACTGCTGTGGCCATTCCATTCCATTCCTTGCTGTTTGCTGCCGCTGGTCGCCATGTGTCGAGCTGATGTGACGATGGCTTAACAGATCACATGTGTGTAGATTCTAGCATGAGATTAAATGAGTTACAAGCCAAACTCCCCGCCTGCCCGCAGCATTACATATGTTCTATTAACATATTCTGCTGATGCTTAATGTTTGTATATGAACATAGTTTCAGTGGGAGAAATAAACAAACTAAAACTGCAGAAAATGGCAACGTTAGCCAGCTGTTAGCGATGCAGTTAAAGAACAATGGGAAGAATTGATTTAAAGCCCCTGTAAGCTTTAAACTCAATCCTTTTAACTGTGTAATTTGGGAAGTTAGATTCATTATATATTAAAACAGCTGAAAGGAGTTATAGGCATATCTATCAATCCAAATGAAAGATATTGTCATTTAAGTTTGATCAACTTTACAGAAAATCCCTTTCGATGAGGCTATAGGCTATGCTCTGGTTCTTATGACACATTAAGTGTTTTGAACCAATCACAGCAAGTTCTCTAACCAACCGTTATATATAGAACAATGACTGTTGCCATGGAAGCTGTTTGATACGGCTGCACCCATACTGTCTTGTCACTAATAAAGACAGTAAAAAAGCAGTTTTTTAAACTTATATTTATGAACATTTATTTTCATTCAGATTTGTGTAAAAGTGTATTGAGACATCCAAGTTTGATATCATAAATTGATTGTTACTATTTTAGACATGCAGGTTTCCAAAAGCTTTAATGCTTTAATGTCAAGGTGAATGCTTCTCTGTAGCAGTGGTCAGATGTGCAGGTGAAGAGATCCCCCCCCTTGCCCCCCCCCCCACACACACACACACACTCATTAAGAGGCAAAAGTGATTGTGTTACTGAGATTGTTTGTAAACATCCTGGATGGGCTGAAAGCGCCGGTGTCAAAGAAACTATCAGGACCCAGGGAGGAGAGAGATAATAGAAGAGAGAGAGAGAGAGGATGATAGAAGAGAGAGGCAGAGAGAGAGAAAAGGATAGATAGGAGATGGAGAGAGAGAGAAGAGACAGAAGGATAGATAGAGAAATGAAGAGAGAGGAGAGAGGATAGTAGAGAGCAAGAGAGAGAGAGAAGGATAGAGAGAGAGAGAGAGAGAAGGATAGATAGAGAGAGAGAGAGAGAGAGAGAAGGATAGATAGATAGAGAGAGAGAGAGGAGAGAGAGAGAGAGAGAGAGAGAAAGGAAGGATAGATAGAGAGAGCAGAGAGAGAGAGAGAAGATAGATAGAGAGACAGAGAGAGAGACAGAGAGAGAGAGAAGGATAGATAGAGATAGAGAGAGAGAGAGAGAGAGAGAGAGAGAGAGGAGACAGAGAAGGATAGATAGAGAGAGAGACAGAGAAGGATAGATAGAGAGAGCAAGAGAGAGAGAGAGAAGGATAGAGAGAGAGACAGAGAAGATGAGAGAGAGAGAGAGAGAGAGAGAGAGAGAGAGAGAGAGAGAGAGAAGAGAGAGAGAGAGAAGGATAGAGAGAGAGACAGAGAAGGATAGATAGATAGAGAGAGAGACAGAGAAGGATAGATAGAGAGAGAGAGAGAGAGAAGGATAGAGGAGATGTATGGATGGATGGTTTTAGTTGGAACTGTGTCTCCTTAGCAATAAAGGCCTCTGAAACAAAAACTGTGTCATGGATTTTCTCCGTAAAATTCGATTTCACTTTTATAGGCACTGTATGGTACATTTCTGACACGCACCACATCACGATAATTGCTTGAATATCTGCTTACATATATACCTTTTATATACTATCTATGATATAGACCCAGGCTATACCTTAAAACATTGTCTTATGGTAGTTAAGATGAATGGTAAATGTCATTTTTGTCAAATTTCAAACATTAAATTTGGAGTCAGTGATTCTGGAGAATGCTTGTTGTTAAAATCCTTTTTGACAATATCAGTGAAACGCTTACCTTTCCGTACTGTGTGTGCGCTCTGATAACTGTGTGTGTGGGTGTGTGTTGTGTGTGTGTGTGTGTGTGTGTGTGTGTGTGTGTGTGTGTGTGTGTGTGTGTGTGTGTGTGTGTGTGTGTGTTGTGTGTGTGTGTGTGTGTGTGTGTGTGCAAGAAAATGCAGTGTGCGTAGATGAAAGTTGTTGTGCATGCTAGCTTTTTTATGTGTATTGCACGACTATGTGGTGTACATTTTAAATATTCTGAGCTAAACATCTCCTCATAGATGTTGCCTCTCTCCACCACACAAAATCATTTCAATGGTCTTGTTCCTTATATGGTCATCAGGACGTGAGAAGCCACACAAATAAATCACATGTGCTACAGCTGGTTTCTAATAGTACCTTTATTGACTAGATCTTGTGATTTGCTGCATGCAACTAGAGAAACATTTCTGCTATATGACATTTCATACTCTGTACAGATGATTACACAAACTGTGAATATTATGGACAATACAGTCAACAGTTCTGTTCAAAAAAAAAAAAAAAAAACGGTCCCACCATTTGGAAAAATTCTTTCCCGATCCACTTCCATGTCTTGAATAAACATAATCTCTAATGTAAAATGAATAAGTACAACAATAGACATCAGTATACAGAGGGGAATGAGATTGTACAATGGACTGTAGTGTGTATATAGTTTATGGTTACTCACAATATCACAAAGTACCACCGAAAAAAAGCAGAGAAGAACATGTAGGCTGTTAGTGTGTGGGGATGGGTTAATATTAGAACGTTTGTGCATCTTTCATGGGATGCCTCTGTCTATGTCAAACACACACACACACACACACACACACACACACACACACACACACACACACACACATACACACACACCGCCCTTATTAAAATGCCATAGCCAGTCTGTGTAGCAGTGAGGGCAGTCTCAGTGCTTCATATTTTAATCATGATCCTCTCTGCAAAACCAGTTTCCGTCTCGCTCTTTTTATTCTTCCGGTGAAGATGCATTCAGTCGCCCATCTCTACATCTCTTTTATACACAGGTAGGTTTTGTGTTTGTGTCCAGCC